>JASAMZ010001560.1:0-10002 GCA_030248115.1 Linhomoeus sp. GSCO2_2 | reverse complement strand
AGAGACGCTTCCTGAGAGGATCGACCCTTGCATTGTAGCGCGGCCCCCGAAAACATAACCATCACCGATTTTGCTCATTTTTAAGTATGTTATAGTACTTTAAAAGACGAGTTGAATGAAAGTTGTCTCAGCCTCTTGCGACCGTCGTACTGTGAGATACGGCCCTTCGAAGTTTGCGATTTTTGCAAAATTTCGCCTGTCTGATGTGTCGCACTGCATGGTCTGTCGCTGCCGCGTGACAGCATGTAGCGCGCCCATATTTGGTGCGAAGTTGCTCCACCCATTGGCCTTCCACATTGCCAAGTTTGGTTGCTCTCCACCCACTACAGCGCGAATGCCGCATCAATTTCAGAGTAAGTGACACCAAGTCAAAAATCGATATTTTGGATTTTCACGCGTCCACGTGCCGAAATTTTGGAGATAAGCAGAATTTTCGCTTTTCATTCAAAAGAGCGTTCAATTCTGCGTCGAAACTGCCTAAAATTACGAAAATAAAAATGCCCCTTTTCAACGAAATTTTGAGTTGTTTGCACCCGATTACACACTTGGTCTCGTTCTTTGAAGACAAGACTTCTTATTTTTGCGCGGGTTGTGACAAGCAAAGTGTGGGCAAATATACTTCAACACGAAGCGCTGTATAGTCACATACCAATCCACCCATCACCGCCCCTTCTGGCTTCAAAAGTTTCTGGTGTTACGCAATTATTTTGCCACGTACCGTTTCTTTGCACTTTTTGCGCTAGCAGTTTTGTATGACACCTAGCGTTTAAACGAGGCAAAATGGAAAGGTGGTCTAGTTGAACAAAATATTACCCAACTATCACCCAACCTTACCACCAAGTTTCAGCCAAATCGGCATCAATGAAAAATTACCTAAAATTGGTTGCCAGGAAGGTTTTCTTAGAAAAATCAAGTAACGCCGATTTGGCTGAAATTTGGTGGTAAGGTTGGGTGATAGTTGAGTAATATTTTGTTCAACTAGACCGCCTTTCCATTTTGCCTCGTTTGAGCGCTAGGTGTCATACAAAACTGCTAGCGCAAAAAGTGCAAAGAAACGGTACGTGGCATAATAATTGCGTAACACCAGAAACTTTTGAAGCCAGAACGGGCGGTTATGGGTGGATTGGTAAGTGCCTATACAGCGCTTCGTGTTGAAGTATATTTGCCCACACTTTGCTTGTCACAACCCGCGCAAAAATAAGAAGTCTTGTCTTCAAAGAACGAGACCAAGTGTGTAATCGGGTGCAAACAACTCAAAATTTCGTTGAAAAGGGGCATTTTTATTTTCGTAATTTTAGGCAGTTTCGACGCAGAATTGAACGCTCTTTTGAATGAAAAGCGAAAATTCTGCTTATCTTCAAAATTTCGGCACGTGGAAGCGTGAAAAGCCAAAATATCGATTTTTGACTTGGTGTCACTTACTCTGAAATTGATGCGGCATTCGCGCTGTAGTGGGTGGAGAGCAACCAAACTTGGCAATGTGGAACGCCAATGGGTGGAGCAACTTCGCACCAAATATGAGCGCGCTACATGCTGTCACGCGGCAGCGACAGACCATGCAGTGCGACACATCAGACAGGCAAAATTTTGCAAAAATCGCAAACTTCGAAGGGCCGTATCTCACGGTAGGAAGGTCGTAAGAGGCTGAGACAACTTTTATTCAACTCGTCTTCTAAAGTACTATAACATAATTGAAAATGGGTAAAATCGGTGATGGTCATGTTTGCGGTGGCCGGAAAGGTCGATCCTCTCAGAAAGCGTCTCTTAAGTGGTTCCCAGCTGGCATGTAAAGCCAGCATTTGCGTCACGGTCGCACAGACGGAAAGTTTATAGTTTGCGGCTTAGTGGTTTCCCAGAGAGGCTAACCAATGACGCACGCGCCCGGTTGGAGCGAATTGAATGGCTTTCGCACGGATCGCACCTTTTCATCTTGGTGTACATTGGTGCGCAAGCAATCTAGTGACCATTTTCTGAGACTAGAGAAGACAAGACACAGGACCAAACCAAGCCACTCTGTCCTTAACACTCTGTATTCCCTCGACCCAACATGTCTATCGCAATTCTTCACAACAGGTTCTGAAAGTCGACCGTAAGGCATCCGGTGGCGTCTTCTGAACTCTGCTCCACTTCGCCGCTGTACACGATCAGGTCGTCCAGAAGAATCTGAAGTTGCGGAAATGACTCTTTGGGTATTACAGATAGCAGCGTGAACCCACCGAAGCTTCCCTGACGCCTCTGCAGGGCGTCTTTCGGTAGTTCCAGATTCGCACTTTGGACACGCTGGTCGGCTGGTCGAATATGATGAAGATGCGGTTGATCTAAAAGCGAATCGGCTTCGAAACTTCGAATTCATTCAGCTGTCCAACCGACTTCGTGCGGCAGCAGAGGCGCCAGCCACATGTGCTCTGGGCCTTTGGTGTCGTTGACGCCGTCGATGAGCTTGGCGCTGCTGCGCGGATCGTCCCTCACGTTCGCTAGCACATTTACGCTCTCGGGATAGGCCGCCAGGTCTGAAAAGTAAACAACTGAAGTGTGCCAAACGGTCGCGTTCTTGATGAAACAGCCCACTGTGCATTCCCAGCTCCAGGAGTTTGCCGGCGCGGTCGAACAGCTCGACGCCGTTCAACCCTATGTAGAACTCGTCCTCCCAGGTTGACAGCAGCTGCAGCTGGTAGATGACTGAAGAGGGGGGATCGAAATTTCGTTCGATCAAAATTGTCTCACTGATGCTCTGGCCCATTCGCTTTGCGATTGGAGTGCGGTACTTTGTACTGTGTCGGTTTCTCCCGAGGAATACTTTGAACCACGAACTTCAAGAAAAGGTGTGGTAGCAGCACCACCTAATAACGACACGTCTCACATCCGCAGAGGCAGCCGGTGAGCGGTGGAGGAGGCCCTCCAATGGGCAGGTCGGCGTCGAAGTCGAAGAAGACGTCCTGGACGAAGTCGAAGTAGAGCTGGCCCGTCGCCTTGCGCACCAGCACGCCCTTGTGCAGAGACTTGCCGTTGACGTAGACGTTCAACGACTTCACGCCTGCAGCGGATTCACAATCAGATTACTAGCTATTACGAAATATCACTTGATCTCGAGCTATAGGTACACGCATTCGAAATACAAATGACCGCTATTATGAAATGCGGATTTGCAACCCACCGCAGTAGCTGAGCTCTGATGAGGCGTTGTAGTTCCAGATGGCGATGCCGACCAGCTCCAGGGTCTCGGCGAAAGTGACCGTCACCCGCAGGGGGTTGAACTTCTCCAGTGTCGTGAGAAACATGTCTTCTGGGCGTGTGCTCAAGTTCCTTCCGTTGTTGAGACTGAACATTGAGTTGGAGTTTGTCGGATTCAGAAGCGGCGTGAATATGCTCATTTGCACATGCTAAACGCACCGCTCTATATGAGTTGGCCTATTCGATCGCAGTTGCTGATCCTTGAGCTCTAACGGTCGGCCGCCTCTGCCCAGCAGCTGAAAGCCCGTCAACCCAATGAAGTCAGGGCTGCCCCAGTTCTCAGTGAACTCGAATGTGAAGGCTGGAAGAGTGCGGTTATCATAAAACGGCGAAAAGCTCCGCGGCCTAAGCAAGCACGTTGACTCACACTTTCCCTTGACGACGACGAAGTCGCCCTCGCAGTAGACCTCGTGCTGCGTCTCCGAGTCCCGCTCGAAGGACACGAAGTTCTGCGCTGCTGCTTGCCTTTCTTTGGCAGGCGGCGCGCTCCCTGCCTCGTCGTCCACCCTCACCTCCTCAGTGAACTCCAATCGCTGCCTCTGCAGGCCCCCTCCCCCAGTGGTGGGCCTGGCGGACGACTTGCGCACTTTTGTGCGATTGTCCGTCACTTGAATGCTCTCCTCCTCCTCGAGCTCGGCCACGTCTGGGGTGTCGACGATGGAGCGATCCTGCTTAGAAATCTCGTTCAGGATGTCGTCGTCCACCGTGAAGAGGATCGTCTGAAGGAATACGGTGGATTTAAAAGAAATCAATATATTTGAGTGGCAAAATCAAGTGGGAAGCACGTCATAGGAGCCTCTCGAACCGCCTCCGCAGACACCGTCCGCCTTCGAAATCTCGCCCTTGAACACGGGGCAGTCGTCCAGCGTGATCTCCAGCAGTCGGACGCCTCTGGACGCGTGCACGCGCGACTTGTTGTAGTTCTGAGTGAGACATGACATGACCCATTGGCCTTACCGCTATTGTCCAATCTACTACTCAACACTCTCACCCAGACTCGGATCATGGCGATCTGCTGGCCCTCGGCGAAGGTCAGGGTTACGGTAACGGGCAGCTTGGGGTAGGCGCTGACGGGGGCCATCCAAAGACGCGTGGCGTCCCTCGTCTTGTAGTTGCCGTCGAGTAGGTTCTCCACTCGGGAGCACTCGGGCACTTGCGAAGCGGCCTCTTCGCAATCGACGTCACACGTGAAACTGGCCTTGAATGCAAGGATTGTTACGGTGGCTTGACAAACTTGATTCTTGATATTGTATAACTTTAGTCATTTGAAATTCTTCTCCACCTCAGCCACGGCCGCTTGTGAGCCGTCCGAACAGAAGATCTCGACGCCGTTCAACCCCACGTAGAAGGGATCTCCCCAGGTGCTCCTCAACTTCAGGCGCATCACCCGGCCTGAAGGCAGCTCGGGAATGGTGAAGTTCCTGCAAGCAGAATGTCAAATAGGCCGACCCGCATACGGCAATAAATCTGTACAGACATAGGTACATTTCGTTCACTAAGTGTTCGCTACTGTGGCAACTGTCAGTCTGCGAGGAGTACTGTAGCTGCAAAATGACGAACCTCGTCATCTCGTCCCCGTCGTCTTCGTCTTCACTGGAACCCTCTCTCAAACTGAGCGCTCTTTCGAAGTCCTTCTCTGGAAGAAGCAGAGGATACTGTATCATCACGAATACTACAGGTGGACTGTAACTATACTCACGAGTTCCCAGTCCCAGTCTGCCCGAGTGCAAGTGGCTGAAGACGTCGAGACTGGCCCACTGCTTCTCGAGACTGGCCCCGCGGCTGGCGATCGCTTTGCTCCCGTCGGCTGCCGCCATTCCTTTGCAACTTGCTGCCGCTTTGTTTGGCAACCTCTGCACTTCACGAAGTGCGCCTCACTCACTTCACATTGTGCGACCTCTGTTTAGCTAATGGGCACACGCTGCGCGGCGCAGTCTCCAAGACTGGCCATTGTGCCGGGTGTCGTTATGGCAACATGGCATGCGGACTGGCTAGGGCTGGCGTGATGGGGGCTCGTCAGGCAATCCTTCTTCTTCTGTTACGTACACACACACGATTCACACTGGCCCAGGCAGCGATTGCGTAGTTTTATTAGAACCACACAACGGTCCGCTAGCAATTACTGCTTCAAACCCGCACATAGGCAATTATCGACGAATTCGTGCTATGTATGTACCCAGCAACAACTCGACTGCAGTAACACGACTAACTACAGTAGCAGCGCAACGTTCCATGGTTCCTACACTTGCGAAGGTACACTATGTACCCTGGCTAATTCTGAATGAGTCCACACCAAATTACTGAACGAGTCCACACCAAATTACTGAATGAGTCCACACCAAATTACTGAATGAGTCCACACCCTCTTTTCCGGCCGGATGTCAGCGGAAGTTACTGAATGAGTCCACACCAAATTACTGAACGAGTCCACACCAAATTACTGAATGAGTCCACCCACCCCAAATTACTAAATGCGGTCACACCCCCCCCCCCCCCCCTTCCCGCCCGACTTCAGCAGAAATTACTGAATGACTCTGCCACAGGCGATGGCCGTCTTCACGCGATTGCCGTCTAGGCGGCAATCGCATGAAGCGTCAGACAATAGCCGTTCCTCCTTTCTGAATTAGTTTCGGACACAGTGTATTCCTTCCAAATCAGGCTATGCTTAGGCTCGCCCTGCGCCCACTTAGCCGCCGGCTCAGGCCTACGATCTCCTCCTAGTATGCTTAACCGCCGGCTCAGGCCTACGATCTCCTCCTAGTATGCTTAACCGCCGGCTCAGGCCTACGATCTCCTCCTAGTATGCTTAACCGCCGGCTCAGGCCTACGATCTCCTCCTAGTATGCTTAACCGCCGGCTCAGGCCTACGATCTCCTCCTAGTATGCTTAACCGCCGGCTCAGGCCTACGATCTCCTCCTAGTATGCTTAACCGCCGGCTCAGGCCTACGATCTCCTCCTTGTATGCTTAACCGCCGGCTCAGGCCTACGATCTCCTCCTAGTATGGTTAACCGCCGGCTCAGGCCTACGATCTCCTCCTAGTATGCTTAACCGCCGGCTCAGGCCTACGATCTCCTCCTTGTATGCTTAACCGCCGGCTCAGGCCTACGATCTCCTCCTAGTATGCTTAACCGCCGGCTCAGGCCTACGATCTCCTCCTAGTATGCTTAACCGCCGGCTCAGGCCTACGATCTCCTCCTTGTATGCTTAGCCGCCTGCTCAGGCCTATGATCTCCTCCTTGTATGCTTAGCCGCCTGCTCAGGCCTATGATCTCCTCCTTGTATGCTTAGCCGCCTGCTCAGGCCTATGATCTCCTCCTTGTATGCTTAGCCGCCTGCTCAGGCCTATGATCTCCTCCTTGTATGCTTAGCCGCCTGCTCAGACCTATGATCTCCTCCTTGTATGCTTAGCCGCCTGCTCAGGCTTACGATTTACGCGTTCGATAGTGGTGTGGACTCGTTCAGTAATTTGGTGTGGACTCGTTCAGTAATTTGGTGTGGACTCGTTCAGTAATTTGGTGTGTACTCGTTCAGTAATTTGGTGTGGACTCGTTCAGTAATTTGGTGTGGGCTCGTTCAGTAATTTGGTGTGGACTCGTTCAGAACCCACCATGTACCCTACCCTGGTACCTATACGCACTCTACAGTATGCCGGTAGTGTTTCTAGCAAACGTCGCAGCTGAGAGGGCAGTTGAGACTCATCCAGGCCTTGTTCCTGTCGCATTCGTTGACGGAAGCCCAGAAGCCGCACAGAGGACGCGTGTCAGCGCAGTCTGGCAAAAAGTAGTCAAGTTGGACGCCAAACATACACATGTACACTATACAGCAGAATGTACAGTACATAATGTGCCTTCACTACGAGATTGCTAGTCCTAGTCCCCAGTATCGCGTTTATACCGAGTATTGCGATAACTTTGTATTACATACGTATGTAGCTACCTTGCTTCGCGGGCCGTCCACCGACGTTGTCAACGGTGGCGCCACAAGAAGCGCAGGAGGCTTGGCAGTTCGGTCTCATCCAAAAGGGATTGCGCTCGCACTCACCCGTGCTTGCCCATCTCACGCAGTTGGGGTGTTTGTCGGGACAATTTGGGCGGCTGGCTGCCTGCAGATCATCCTTTCCTTTGCATACACATGTTATCAACTCTCCAGTAAGGTGTTGAAATGGCCACAAAAGTGGTCCAGTATGTGCAGAATTCGCAAGAGAAGAGAACCGACTTCGCGTGTTGATCGAGTCCCATTTCGACGCAGTGCTTCTTACCGTGATCGGTATTCTTGCGAGGAGGGCAGTTGTTTGAGGCGCTCTAGTGGCCACTGTGCTTCTTCTTGTGAGGAGGAGAGGTGGCCTGGTCGGTGGGGGCAGAGGAGGTCGTGTCTGCGGCCTTCTAGGCGGTGGAACAAATGAACCTATTGGGGCCGGCTGGGATCTCCCTCCTGCTCCTGGAGCGTAGCCAGAGGGCTGGACGGCGACCGGAACAAAGCCCCGACCACTCTGACGCTTCACGCGAAGCCCACGAGGCTTTGACGATGCCAGCCTTCCCAGCTGTTTGTGGAACTGTCTCAGGCAGACGTCTGGCACTGCAATAAATCGCCATCCCGTGGGCGGTAGCTAGGCAGTCAGTAAAATCCCCAACATTAAGCACAGCTCACCCCGTGTGCAAATTGTCTCCCCATCTGAAGTGCTCAGACAGAGTTGTCCCCGCGACGCGTCGCACTTGCCGCAGTCGACAGTTGACCTTAGCAACCGGCTGTTTTCCGCGCCTGTGCAACTTCGAAGTTGACTGAAATGACTCACGTCGCGAGAAGGTGTGCAGACGTACACAGTCCAGGTCGATTGGCGACGAAGTTTCGAAGTTCTAAGGCATCGAATGAAGACATAGCTCGCTCAAAACAGACAGAGGCAAGAACGAGCAAGGAAATTTTGATTGACTGAGCCATTTCCATCTAAGTTTCTTTGCTGGTTAAGTTGAATTTCAGTTGTGGGTGACGACAGAAGCAAAGTCAACCGGTTTTGTGAAGTGTTACTCTCTACCAAAATGCTTCGGCCAGAGACATATTCTCAGTAACAGGGAATGCGACAACGGCCGGGGTCGCTCTATCTCTCCGATTCTATCTCTGTGTTGGGCGATGGCTGTTGTCGTGAGTCGCGAAATCCTTGACGCGCAAATGAGCAGCCAGACAGAGGACGGGTCGCCTTCTTAGGCTGTGGAGGGGCGAGTTTTTCGCGCTTGACCTTCGGCGGGAGCAATTGGAAGATTGTTGGGTATTTGTGCAGCGCCCACGTGACGACAGCAGACGACGGCGACGCCGCCGCAAGATTTTATGTTTGTCGTTCAGGTGCCGCCGGCCGCATTCAAACCCAAGTCGAACTTATGTGTACGCACTTTTGCAACAAACGTTCTTTCAGCTCCGGTCCCCGTGTATTCAAGAAATGGTGCGTACGAAAGCGAACACAATTGGAACACTCTAAACACATTCGCGAATGTCGCCTGGCGAAAGGGGCTAAACACACAGATCACGGATTAGTACCAGCAGCGGACCACATACCCTACTGGAGTTATAACTAACGCAGCGAATCGTCATATAGAATTCGTCATTATAGTCAATTTTCGCGCAATCGTTTCAAAACGACGCAAATACAGTACTCTCCTCTCCCCTCATCTCCTGTCCCTGTGCGGCTGTTGCTGTTGGTGTCTGGACCGCTCCCTCCTCTTCTCCTGCGGGTAGCGATCGTAGGGGACGTCCTTTGAACCGGACTCGAAGTGGTGGTGGTGACGCGCGCCCTTTCGCGGGGGCGCCGCCCTCCTCTGGCGCATGCAGAGGAAGCAGGTGGAGAAGAGAAAGAGCGCCAGCAGGCCCACGAGGGCGCTCACGAGCTTCGTCAGACCCCCCGGGGAGATGACGCAGCTGGAAGGCGCCGGCGTCCGACCAATGGGCGCCGTCACGTTGAAGGTCTCCTCGGAGAACAGGCCGTCTGAAGAGGGGGATAACGTCATAGAATAGCTGTAGGTGTTTGATTTGGACACTACCCAAAATCTTTCAGCAAGCGCCCCTCCTAATCGTGGCCATGAAAGGCGTGACGTAGAAGTACAGGGTGTCCCACGGTTCGTGCCCGCCTTTTGATTGTTAATAACTCTGGCGAAACAGCTTCAATTTCAATGAAATTTTGCACGCATGTAGGCAAAGGTCTAACTTAGAGATCCTGAAAATTTTAAGGAGATCGGATCACTTAACGGTGGTCAAAGTGCCCGCCGTTTTGAGAAAGGCAGTTCTCACAGCGCGAGATAACCGAACGACACATCTTAGTGCACAAATCGGTGTCAACCGTTGTCTGGTGCTTCAGCATCAGTTGTCGACAATTTGGAGGATTCACAGAGTCCGTCTGCTTGAAGCGTTCCACGGTTCGACCAATCGTGCGCCTGTCAATCAGGTCAGAATCCGAAAATTGCTTTTGGAAGCGCCCAGCAGTCTCTTGCGCATTTTTTCGCCCGGCCTCAGCCGGGCGAACCCTATCAAGAGCTCGGCGTGCGTGCGTGCGTACGTACGTGCGTATGTGGGTCACGCTCGCTTCGGGCTAAATAACTCGCTCGTCAGACAACGTAGGCTGGAGTTTGAGACATCGTCGGGTAGGCCGCTGACTCCTCTAGCCTTCTAAGTGGTCGAAATGAAAATGAGTTTTCAAGATCGCGCGCTACAGTATCCCAAAGTAGGGTCCATTTTAAGACAAAAGTTGACCGAACCCAGTCAAATCGCATATCAAAATGAAGCGCTC
>JASAMZ010001559.1:0-13299 GCA_030248115.1 Linhomoeus sp. GSCO2_2 | reverse complement strand
TTAACGTTCTTCGTTCAGTTACATACTGTGCTGATTTTTAACCTTTTGACATAGATCCAAAGCAGTTTGATGCTGTGGAGCTGCCAGTGCATGCAGTGCCTGCGAATACACGTTGGAGTCTCGCAACGACAACTCTGTCATGAATGGTGACACTGTAAAGTGCTTTCCAGCGCGAGAAATCAAATGCCAATCACAGCGTGTGGTGTCTTCTGTGCTCAGAATGTACTGGCGCAGCCGATATTTGTGAATTATTGTGGAATTTAGTCACCGGACAAAGTCCACAATAGGAGGTGCAAAACTACATGTTACGGCAGTCAGTTTAAGCCATAGATCATCGCGATCCATCAACGCTGTCGAGAGTTATCGTGGTAACAGACAAACAAACAGACAGACTCTATGCCGCTTAGTATATAGGACGCTTAGTATATAGGATGCTGTGCCAGTGCAAGCAGTGCCTGCTAATACACTTTAGAGTCTCACAACGACAACTCTTTAGTGAATGGTGACACTGTAAAGCGCCTTTGGCGTGAAATGAAACGTCAGTTGCAGCGTATGGCGCCCTCTGTGCCCATAATGTACTGCACAGTCGGTATTTTCGCGATTTTCATGGAATTTAGACATCAGCCAAAGTCCACAATAGGACGTTTTCTATTCCTGGCCAAGGCGGTTCTTTTGATGTATAGATCATCGCGATCCGTCAATGCTGTCAAGAGTTATCGTGGTAACAAACAAACAAACAGACACACTCTATGCCGCTTAGTATATAGGACTAGTGCCTTTAGCCCGTAGGAGAATCTCTATGGCCAACAGCCCATGGGTAATCTGCAGAGAGTGAATGAGATAACACAATCATCGAATTCGGTGCACCGCAGAACAGTACAGTTACATCCAAAGTCATTTGACAATGTCTCCATGCCAGTGCCTACATTTATGCTCACACCAGCTGCCATGCCTGTAAATAGACTTAGGATCTTTTCAGCTCCTGTACCTGCAAATAGACAATAGACACTTGGGTTTAGCCCTTAGACATTTGCGTTTAGCCCGTAGGAGATTTCAGAATGATCTAAAGACATTTGACATAGATCCAAAGCAGTTTGATGCTGTGCCCCTGCCAGTGCATGCAGTGCCTGCGAATACACATTGGAGTCTCACAACGACAACTCTGTCATGAATGGTGACACTGTAAAGTGCTTCCGGCGCAAAATCAAATGCCAATCACAGCGTGTGGTGTCTTCTGTGCTCAGAATGTACTGGCGCAGCCGATATTTGTGAATTATTGTGGAATTTAGTCACCGGACAAAGTCCACAATAGGAGGTGCAAAACTACATGTTACGGCAGTCAGTTTAAGCCATAGATCATCGCGATCCATCAACGCTGTCGAGAGTTATCGTGGTAACAGACAAACAAACAGACAGACTCTATGCCGCTTAGTATATAGGATGTGAGCGCTCCAAATTGTGTTGTTGTGCCATACTGTTGACAGGTGTTTCTTTGTTGCTGAATTGTATCCTGCATTCGCCAGTCTCCGGACACACTCCACACTACACAAAGTCAACGTCAACCTCCTATGAAATGAATCCATACAACAGCTCTTACCCACTGCAAGGCAATACAAAACACCAACTACCACACAATGTCAGCCCCACTCAGCTGCACAAGGATCAGCTTCGATTCATCTCTGATTCAACTCTGAGTCAGCTGAGATTCAACTCCGAGTCAGCTCGGATTCAACTCTGAGTCAGTGTGAATTGGCTCTGAGCCAGTCCTGAGGCAGTGTGTGACAGCTGACAGCCCAGCCGAGATGGCATGCGCCTGCATGCCCCACAGGAACTACAGCCAGTAGAACCGGCTCAGAGTAAAAATGAACTGGCTCCTAGCCAGCTCCAAACAGTGTTGTGAAGTCCTGGATGCTGATTGGTTGGCCACAAAGCAAAGGGTGGATAAACGCAGAGAGTTGGGGTGTTTTCTGCAGTTGCTTTATTTCTTGCTATAGACTACTGATGGATGTGTATATGCATACGCAATATTAACTTTGCGTATACGCATAGATTTTTGGATGCGTATACGCATACGCATATGCATACGCATACGCAAAATTTTCAACGTATGCATATGCATGCGCAAACAGAACTCCGTCCGCAAACCATTTGCGTATGCGTATGAAACCCTCAAAATGCGACAAGTGGCACCAAATTTCGACCAATTTGACACACGAGTGAGCTAACAGCAAACCAAATTTTTCCTGAATTTTATTTTATTTGTTGATTATAGCCGAAAATGACTGATCCCTGATGCCGAAGCAATTTCATCTCCTGCGAACACAAAAGTGTCATTCTAAAATGGATTTTTCATGGAAATTTTTGCATTGAAATTCGTACGCATACGCATACATACGCAAACTTTTTGCTATGCGTACTACGCAATACGCATATGCAAATGAGTTTGTTTGCATATACGCATACGCATACGCATACGCAAATGGAATTTCTGATATTGGCCATCAGTACTATGGACTTTGATCAGCCCCTGCAAGAGTTCTCGACTCCGCTGTCCGAGATGGTTTCCCCAGCTTCCTTCTTATGACCTCGACTCACAGCTGCCTCCTGTTCCAGTGGGCAACACAGACTTGCTGGTCAACCACCCCTCATTCAACATGGGTCCTAGGAAACGGGTGCCGATCAAGGCCAAGGCAGGCATCTCCAACAACGACAAGCTCTACAAGGAGATTGAGGAAGATTCCTTCAAACGTCCCAAGGCTCCGGCCAAGAAGAAGGTAGAAGAGAAGCAGGGTGACAAGGCTGCAGAGAAGGCTTCAGAGAAGACTGCAGAGAAGGCCACTCAGACTGACAAGAAGGCGCCTGATGTGATCCTGCTGCAGCCGTACTTCCACATTGATCTGCACTGTGACTCTGCGCTCGCATGTCCTCTCCTTTGTGAACTGTGTGTGTTGGCCAGTTTGGCTTGCCGAAAAAGCATTTGTGCTGTTGAGGGCCAATATTTTTGGGCTCTGTGCTGTTGAGGGTCCAAAATCTGACCCCTTGCTTTGTGTGAGGTTCAACAATCTTACCCTTGGGCTGTATGCAGGTGAAAACTCTGACCCCTTGCACTAGTGGATGCTCTTTTGAAGGGCCTTGTGAGTTGACAGATGGAGTCTGAAGGTCCTCATAAATCGATTCCTCTCATCGAGATGGTTTCAACGAACCCCTACATCATTAGATTCAGCAAAGGCAGCAATGAGTTATGACCTGACCACGTTTGCATGGCCTGAGTGGATGTGGTGCGTGGTACGTTGTCGCTGATGGCACCATTGGATTCCTCTGATCAAGGTGATTTCAACGAACCCCAACAATGCCATGTTCCGACCAACCAATCAAAAGTTGTGGCCTGACCACGTTTGTATCTCCGCCACATGGACGTGGTGTGTGGTACAGGGTTGCGGATAGCACAATTGTAATTTTCTCGTCGAGACGCTTCAAACGAACCCCAACAATGCTATGTTTGGATGAGCCAATCAAAAGTTGATTTTTGAGGCACCTTTTTGCTAAAATAGCGCTCGTGGTACATTTGGGGGAGACGGCATTGGTGGCATTGAATTCTCCTCGCTGAGACGGTTCAAACGAACCCCTATTTGATATGGTTCCGATGTGTTTTAAATTTGTTAACAATTTGTCAGTATGCTGAAACTCCCCTTCGTGGGTGACACTTTTGCCCCAGGTCATTCGTGGTTGGTCGGAGGGAGTCGGCGTGGTCACCGTTGGATTCTATGCGTCAAGGTGGTTCGGGTAGACTACTATCACGCCTCCTGGTGGTTGCACCCAACAACCAGAAATTCAAATATCATGAATCCGTGTCTCCTCCCAGCTGGTAGGCGGAGCTCCACACGTTTCTCTTCATGGCCGGTAGGTGGCGCTGCAGTCACTCTCAGCAGGAGGTCCTGGCTATATAAGGGTGGAGATCGGCGGCCATCTTCAGTCCCTGCACCCACTTTACCTCTCTCCCCACCACCAATGCATACACAGTAACGGTACCAGGTTTTCCTGAAAAAGCACCCCCCCCCCCCCCCCAAACAAGCGCCCCCGGGGCGCTTATTTGGCATGCCTTTCCAAATAAGCGCCCCGAGGCGCTTATTTGGAGAAAAGATTCTTTGAACCAACATGCATTTTGCTTCCTTGCGTTAACTGTTTACCTAGAAAATGTGGGTCTGAGGGGCCGATTTGAGAATGAATTCTCCATTTTGTAAGCGAATTCAAATGATTATGCATTAAATACCAGTAAAATACGATTCTGTACGTTTGTACTTGCATTTCTGTTGAGCGTATGCTATGTAGTGTATGGAAATGCCTCAAAGACACCAGATTAGACTTTCCAAATATTTGCCCTGGGGCGCTTATTTGGTTTGATTCTGCTCTCGCCAGAAGTGCCAAAACTTAATTAGCACCCCTGGGCACTTTTTCGGAAAAACCTGGTAGGTAAGGGAGTAGGTGGACACAGTATAGGGATGCAACTCAGCAATTTGGGCTTGCTTCCTGCAATCTACAGCTTTGGGCTCATAGGGGGTGCACTTATTTGAGACACTCTGTGGCTTAGGCTTATAGTGGGGAGCTTATTAGAGACATTTTCAACCTTGGGCTTATTAGTTTGCACTCTTTCTTTTGGGCTCCTGCCAGCCAATCAACTCACATGCTTTGGCTTGGTCACAGTTTGAATCTGGCAGAAAATCATGCCTGGGCTTAGCCACAGTTTGAATCTGGCAGAAAAGTTGATCGCAGTACATTCCACCAAAGATCTATAGCACTTTTCCCCAGAAACCTCGCAGCACTTTTCCCCAAAAACTTTTCCCTAGAACCCTCGTAGCACTTTTCCCGAGAAAGCCCCTCCTTACTACTCACACTGAAGACTGAAATGAGGAATACTGAAAACGCATGGCACCAAAGCCCACCAATAGTGACGATGAAGACGTAGTCCTATGCAGAACATAGTGGGGAATCGAATGCAACAAGAATCAGCGCGATCGGCCAACTCTAGCGCGAGATATAACGTTTTCAGAAAACGCGATCAACTTTTTCACTGGCGCCCAGGTGCTTGGCCACCTTCCTGCTGGACGAGTCGGCTGGCCGAGAGAAAATCCGTCCTTGCGGCCGCTGTGGACGTCCGATGGGGGCCCTGAAGAGATTAGCGGATTCAGGATTTTTCGGTGCGTCTAATGCAACAGGAATCGGCTCTCTACATCCACTGTAGCTCGAGATAAACTTGCCTGTACTGACGCCTATCCTTAAGCGTTGATCGCGTTTTCGGAAACGCGCTCGAAAAAAAAAACGCGATCAAGTGTCAATGAGTAATGCAAATGGTTAAGCAATGCAGCACTGGATTTCCTGGTTTTGTGTGGCATAGGTTGTGAATTTGCCACTTGATGCGACTTACCTATGCTTGACGAACTTGCTTGATACCCTACTCTCAGCGTCTCAGTCCAAAATAGTGATTCTGGTCGTTCGTACGCAGTTGGTGTTATGTGTTAGGGTGGTACAGAAAGCTGGCAAAGCCAAGCATAGCAATCGTTTCGTGTTTTGAGTTGTTCGTCGAGTCGAGTGATTGCTGTAGCAGGAGTCTTAACTTGTGGACTATTGTACCGTGTTGAGGTTGACAGTCTGACTAACTCTGGCTTGCAGACCGCCACTACCGAGCCGAGTCCGTGACCAGTCACGTGCGACGCAAGCACCCAGCTGAGGCCCTACAAATCCTCGATTCGAGAGCCGACCTCAAGCCGCGATTCCTCGAGTTTCTAAGCGCTTGCTTCGGATTCACGGTCGGGCAGCTACCGCGCATTCCCCGGTGGCTCGGAGACGACGAAAATCCAACAACTGACGCGACGAATACTGTTGGAATCGAACGAGACCAAGAAATCGACAAAGAAGCCAAGGGAAGCGACGAAAGGAGCGAATTCACGCTCAAAGAGCCCGGCACTCAAGTCCAATCGCTGCGCATGCTGGTCGACGACACAGAGAAGTTTATGGAAAGGAAGAAGCAGAAGAAGCGAAAGGACAACGCGAAGAAAGATGGCGGAGAGAACAAGGAAGAAGAAACGAGAATAAAGAAAACAAAGAAGGAAAAGAAGGAGAGGAAGGGATCTCCTGACGACAGGGTTAGTGAAGTCCGGTGATCCTATCGTATCGGTTGATTGATTGACCGGCCGGCCAGTTAAAAGTTGACACTGAACCAGTTTCAGATGCCTATTTAATACGATACTGGTTGATCCATCGATTGACTTGGTCACTAATTGATTCGTCGGTTGATGAATGAGAAAGATGGACCATTGATCCTCCCTAATGGCTTGCATTGCACGACGGTTTGTTTAGTCAATGACAGCCTCGATCCCTCCTTACTTGTCATTCAGTTTCTACAACTACATCGATCGATCGTTGATTATCGATTCCTTGCAGCCCAAGAAGAAGACTGGGGCCGACTGCGCCGTCTGTCGCAAGTTCGTGGATCGGCGCTCCTTCGTCCGACACAGCGACGTGCACGCTAACGTCCCCGCCTTCGCCTGCCCCGAATGCGATACCGCAAGATCCGTCCGTCGGGATACGGTACGCGCCCACATCGCCCGCTTTCACGAAGACAAGCGGGGAGAGATGCGACCGCTCGACGTGCGCGACGAGCAGGCCGAGGCGCTATATAGAATGAGAAAAGAGTGCTTCCCGGGCCACAGCTTCAAGCCTTGGAAGAAGGAGTGATTCGATCTCTGGAAGTTGAATCTCGTGGTTGAATCGATTGTGAGAGTTGAATCGTGGCTGCTTCGGATACTGTACGTTCGGTCGACGAGTCTTTGCCAATTGGCGATCGTTCGCGTCGTGCATCGGCTACTGTACAGTTGTCGACCCCTGTCTTAAGAAGAGTAAGCGACAGGCAACTCACTTCTGTTCCCTTCGTCCTCTGTCGGCTCATAATATGACGCCAGGCCCAATCATGCGACGGCTGCTGTTGTGCAACTGTATGTAGCAGCAGTGTCAATCAATGGAGCTCCCTTCTGTTGTTTTGCTTCTGTTTTGAATCCAATTACAAGCAAGGTGGCTTGCTGCATATGTGGGAAAGGGAACTGATCAATTCGGTGTTCCCGGTGTCAATTTGTCAAGAGTGCGTGGCAAGCCAAGAGCTTTTAAAACGCAACAGTACCATAATCAATTCGAGGCCGCCTTAGTGTTCGCCCGAAGGCGAATCTCACCTTGTCCTTGTCATTCTTCGTCTCGTCTCCTTCTTGGAAACGACGCCCGGCCGTTTGTTGGCAACAACAATAACGGCAAACACGGCAACAACAATACTGGATTGCTTGACAACTTGCGTCCTCCTCGATTACGCTAATTGTTCGACAACGACACCGTCGAAGGATAGTGGGAGCCCTTTCCATGAACGATGATGCCGACAACGGCCATCGCTATGCCAGCAGCGTATACCAGTAGTGTCATCAACACCAGAGACTGGCGATATGCAAGCAGAGCGACGCTTTTTCTGCGCTGTTGCATGATAAGAATCTGGATTTTTCAGGCTCATTACTGTAACTTGAGCTTGCGATAACTAAGGGCTGTAACAAGCTGTTTTAAAAAAGTTGAGTTGTTTTATTAATACAGAGTGGTTTGTGAGTGTTTTAAAGTGGAAGAGTAAAAGAGTGGATACTTTTGTAAAGTATTTCGAAGCCTTTCCGATATGACGCGCGCCCGCCCGGAGTCCACTATTCATGCGCTACTTCTGAGACGCTCCTTTCTGAGAGGTTCTTGCAGGGCAACATGGTTGGGTCTGAATGAGTGCCCCCAAACTCTGAATGAGTGCCCCCAAATTCTGAATGAGTGCCCCCAAACTCTGAATGAGTGCCCCCAAACTCTGAATGAGTGCCCCCAGGGCCCACAGGCGCGCTACTACCACGGCCGTGTGAGTAACCTGTTGGGCACATCCGGTCTGAGCAGGAGGTGAATTCGATGGTGGAGTGTTCATCCCACTTACAGTTTGCACTAAAACTCGGTCGGCGTCGCGCCTGGCGGGTCTCAGCTGAGGCTTAGCGCGACCACCAACTTCAGGGCGTGCTCCGCGCGCCCTGAAGTCGGTCACCGGTCGCGTTAAGCCTAAGCTTCGACCCGCCAGACTGCGACGCCAACTGACTCTTGTGCACTGTGGGCGCAGGGCGAGCCTAAGCATAGCCTGATTTCAAAGGATAATCTTGCTTGAAGGTACAGAGAACGAACACGGTATAACGACTCCCACAGACGAGATTCTTAGCCCCGCGGCTCCATCTATACCGCGATTAGACAGACGCCCCACTTAGAACACTGGGGGCACTCATTCAGAATTTGGGGGCACTCATTCAGAATTTGGGGGCACTCATTCAGAATTTGGGGGCACTCATTCAGACTTTGGGGGCACTCATTCAGATATAGCCGGGCAACATTGGGATCGCCCGGGATTATTTTTTGAGCAAGACACACGCATTTCTGAGCGGTTGTTGCAGGGCAACATTGGGATCGCCCGGGATTAATTATTTTGCAGACAAAGTTGTTTGTAAGACAAGGGTTAAAAAAAAAACAAAAGTATTTCTTTAGGAATGACCGTTCAACAACTGCCTCAACGTAAGCTTTCAAACGGTCGAACGAATGCCGCTCTACAACGTAAGACGAGCGAGTTAGAGCCCATTTGCTGTTTGAACCTTTGAGTTACTGTAGTTCGCGACATTCAAACTTTTGAGTTTCGACCAGTAGAAGAATAAATGATCAGTGAGTCAAGAGCTATCCAGCAACTCAAGATCGTCTCTCTACGACGCACGCTGAGCGAGTTAGAGCGATTCCTAAGCTAAAAACGCAAGAATGTCGCTTTTCGTTTTGCGTGTTTGCGCAATTAACAAAATTTTTAATGCCAAACGAAAGAGCACGTCGAGACCTTTCAGTTGACCTATCGCACGCCGCTCTACGACGTAAGACGAGCGTGTTAGATCCGTTTTGCGTTTTGGACTTTTGGGTTACTATAGCGCGCGCAGTTCAAACTTTTGATTTTCGACTTCTCTTAACGGAATTATCAGTGTGCCGAAACCTATTCAACGAACTCAAGATCGTCTCTCTATGACGGAAGACGAGCGAGTTAGATAAGTTTTGCGTTTTAAACCTTTGGGTTACTGTAGCTCCCGAAATTCAAACTTTTGAGTTTCGACCAATAGAAGAACAAATGATCAGTGAGTCGTGAGCTATCCAACCAACCCAAGATCGTCTCCGTACGACGCACGCTGAGCGAGTTAGAGCGATTTCTGCGTTAAAAACGCGAGAATGTCGCTTTTCGTGTTGCGTGTTTGCGTAATTAACAAAAGTTTTAATGCCAAACGAAAGAGCACGTCGAGACCTTTCAGTTGACCTATCGCACGCCGCTCTACGACGTAAGACGAGCGTGTTAGATCCGTTTTGCGTTTTGGACTTTCGGGTTACTGTAGCGCGCGCAATTCAAACTTTTGATTTCGACTTCTCTTAACGGAATTATCAGTGTGCCGAAACCTATTCAACGAACTCAAGATCGTCTCTCTATGACGGAAGACGAGCGAGTTAGATAAGTTTTGCGTTTTAAACCTTTGGGTTACTGTAGCTCCCGAAATTCAAACTTTTGAGTTTCGACCAATAGAAGAACAAATGATCAGTGAGTCGAGAGCTATCCAACCAACCCAAGATCGTCTCCGTACGACGCACGCTGAGCGAGTTAGAGCGATTTCTGCGTTAAAAACGCGAGAATGTTGCTTTTCGTGTTGCGTGTTTGCGTAATTAACAAAAGTTTCAATGCCAAACGAAGAGCACGTCGAGACCTTTTAGTTGAGCTATCGCACGCCGCTCTACGACGTAAGACGAGCGAGTTAGAGCCGTTTTCCTTTTAGACCTTCGGGTTACTGTAGCGCGCGAAATTCAAACTTTTGAATTTCGAAGTCTCTTAGCGACATTACCAGTGAGTCGAGAGCTTTCAGTAGAGCCCAAGATCGCCTTCCTACGACTTTCCAACACCGAGATCTGAGAGCGTAACGAACGAACGAACGGACGCACGCACGGACGCAAAGCTCTCGTAGGGGTTCGCCCGGCTGAGGCCGGGCGAAAAAAAGAAACACATTGCATGGACATATGTTGACTATATTGTGTGCAAGTTTCGTTCAAATTGCTTCACCCCTGCAAAAGATATTCGGGTTTCCCATTTGCCGAATTTAAAACCCCTGTAGAAGAAGAAACAGAGTAATACGACGACAGCTACTGTACTGTGGTGTAACCGTCGTAGTGCACGGTGGATTTGTGCAATGGTCCTTGTCATTCAAAGGCAACCCGCGAGTTGTGCCGCTTTCGTTCTGCGCTTTCAGTGAACCCAAGCCACGTGTATGGTGACTTTCCAGTGCGACCTGGCGATAACGGGCAGTAAATCTGCTTCTTATCAATGTTGCCGTCGAAGGAGGAAGTGGAATGCACTGCAGGGAGAAGAAGTGCCATCTTAGCTGGAAAACAGCGGAGCGCACAAAGTTCAGGAAGAAGTGCAATCTCGCTGCGCGCGCGGCGCACCCCCATCCAGACGAAGATTGCACTTCTCCCTGAATTCCAATTCCTAAGTACCACCGATATACACACAGTATATTTGAAAGAGATTGTTGGCTTAGAAGATTGAGACACTGATCCAAAAATTGTATCAGAAATCAAAACCTACAGAAACTTCGGCAACTTTGACAACGAAATTGGTACAGTTGGCATTGGTACATAGTAAAGGGTTGGAAATCTCTAACACTTCGCTAGGCTACATTTCTGCTCGACAACACCAATTCTCGTGCAAAACAACTGATAAGACGAGCGTAATCGCAACGCGGTGCAGTGCGGTGCGGTGCGACTAGGGCAATGGGTCGATGTGCCACGCGACTACATGGGTAGAACAGCAAACAAGTCTGACTGCTCGCGACCGCGTTGATAAAATTCCAGTCTTTAATGCTGTTGTTGAAGCGATTGTCGAAGCAGTTTCCTTCCCCAGAGATGGGTACGGTAGCAGTTGCGAATCCAGGTAGGGGCGACTGAAATGATTTTGGATTTGACTCTACAGTAATCTTCAGTACATATATTTAAACAAAATCGAGCAATCGTCCCCTGTCCCATGATGCACAAAGGGGCGCCAAAGAAAGCGGGCACACCAACTTCCTGACCCAGCATTTCATACAATACCACAATGCGTTGTTGTATAGTTGTATAGTAGGTTATAGTATAGCATACTATACTATACAACAATTCCTTTGGCATTTGTTGTACAATACTATACTATACAACAATTGATGTCAGATTGGGCATACTATACAATACTATACAACAATTCCATCCTATACAACAATACATTGTTGTATAAAATTGCGGCTTTGTGTGCATCAAAATGATGCATAGACGGCTTCCAAAACTCAAGTATGGTCACAAATCCTTTGTTTCTGTGGTGTTTTGACCCAATTGGAGGTTGATTTTGCACTGAATTGTACGGCAATGCTTAATTTTCGCGTCTGAAATTTTCACTCAGGTGACATTATTTTGCCATTTCCAGTTTGCTATACAACAATTCATATTGTTGTACAATAAACAATTGAATTTCCAGAGGCCATACTACACTACAATTCATTTCGGAGGTTTATACAATACTATACTATACAACAATGCAAAATTCTTGGCCAATACTATACTATACTATACAACAATTAAAATAAATTGTTGTATGAAACGCTGTCCTGACCCGCCGTCCAGAAGTTTGACTCTACATGTCAGGCCCAAAATTCGGCAAAGCATACTACAGGGTGCTCTTGGTAACATACAGAAATTTCAGACCATTTGGCGTGTACAATTCACGAAAGTTGACGCCACTCCGCGGGAACGTCATGTCGGAAGCCGGTTGTAGCGAATTTCTCCGGCTGTTACTCGTAGTGGCAACCGACTTCTGACATGTATGTAACGTTGTTGGCACTTTGTATGGAATGGTCTGCAATTTCTGTAGCTTGCCAAGAACACACGGAAATATGTTGTGCCGCCCAATTTTGAGTCTGATTTATGGGCCAAACGTCAGAGCGACGGTCAAGAAACTGGCGGTGCCGCCGCTCTTGGCGCACCCTGTTGGTGTTGGAGTAAAACGTCTTAATTACACAAATCAGATAGGCATTTTGGCTTTGGTGTTTTCAGACACCAACTTTCAGAGAGAAATTGGCAAAGTTTAAGTTTTGCAATACGTTGACGGTGCCGTCTTGGTCTGAGACCCCGCAAGTTACACCACTCGCTCTGGATTCTGGATTCGCCACTACTAACTGGATAGAGTGAACAAAACCTGAAGAGCCTTCGTCTGCTGCTGAGAATATGAAGACGGTCGTAGTCTTGACGATTGGCCTGGTCGCGGTTCTGGCGACTGCCGTCTTCACCAAGGAAGCCGACCCAAGTCTGCTCGACGCTCCATGCTGTCCCTGCGACTACCCGAGCCTGCAGCGCTGCTGTGGCACCCCGCCGTGCGAGACCCACAAGGCTCACGCTCCAAGCCTGCAGGAGAAGACGATCGGCGACCAGATGAGCATTTGGTTCTGGAGCCAGATCGTCCACCGATTCTGTATCTATTCTACCCCTTAGAGGTCACGCAGAGGCCGTAGTTCGATCCACGTGTTTCACGTGTGTTGCTGTGTTTCGTACAGTTCAAAAGTAACGACACGCGATCAGTTTGTAAACTTGCCGATTTCGACGATGACGATGTTGAACCGATTCAGTATTGTGTTGCTGGGTTAGCGCATGCCGCGCGGCTGCATCGCGATTCGAGGTAATCGCCTCTGATTTTTTTGTGTCGAGAAGTGTCTACTTTGCTGCAGATGACTTTTACATCACACGACCTCCGCAGAAACCATCTAGCACAGCGCTAGGCTGTCGTTCTACGAATGGCAAGCTTCACATATCTACGAAATTTCACCATCACTACTTGATCGTAATTATTGTTCTTAGTTAATGATTAAAATGTTCTTAGCAAAAATGCAACTAAGCAAATGATTTGGATACAGTTTTGGCACAACTCACAAAAGAAGATGGTGGAGGTTCCAAAATTTGGTGTAACTCACATAGTGTCAACACCCATTATTATTAACATTAACACCCGTTAGTATCAACACCCAAGAGTGTTAACACCCAAGTACGATTTGAAAGAACCAGGCAAGTCGTCCGGGGGACGCAGTATACTCCACAAATTTGAACTCCTACGCATAGTGACTCCTATGCTGTTTCGGCCTGCTGACGTATCGGAGTGCAAAACTAATG
>JASAMZ010001558.1:0-12743 GCA_030248115.1 Linhomoeus sp. GSCO2_2 | reverse complement strand
AACAAAAGTTTTGGCAATTTACGAAATTTGACATTTCTGTCAAATTTTAAACATTTCTATCAAATTTCATATTTGCAAAAATATTCTGTTGTGTTACAAATTATCCACTGTTTATGCCCTTTCCATTTCTGAAGAAATTTTGCCGCTAGCCCATCAGATGACAATGTCGATTTTGACATTTTTTAAAATATTTAATTCTAAATTTCTCTAAATTGCAATTTATCAAGCTGTAGAACTGTGTCACAAATTCCTGTTGGCATATGGCCTTACCTTTCAATTTCTGCATTCACATTCGTCAACGATGACGTTCTATTTTTGTCATTTTATGGAATTCTGACAAATATTCGCGTATTTCTATCAAATTTCACATTTGCACAAAATATTCTGTTGTGTTACAAATTATCCTCTGACTATGCCCTTTCCATTTCTGAAGAAATTCCAATGCTAGCTCATCAGATGAAAAAGTCGATTTTGATTTTTTTTAATTTTAGTTCTAAATATCTCAAAATTGCAATTTATTAAAACTGCAAAACTGTGTCACAATATTCTTGTTGGCATACGGCCTTACCATTTCTGCATTCACATTCGTCAATAAATGACGTTCTATTTTTGTCAATTTATGAAATTTTGGCAAATATTGTGTATTTTTATCAAATTCCACATTTGCAAAAATTTTCTTTTGTGTTACAAATTATCCACTGTCAATGCCCTTTCTGTATTTCTGAAGAAATTTCGCCGATAGCCCATCAGACGGAAATGTCGAATTTGACATTATTCAATTTTAATTCTAAATTTCTCGAAATTTCGATTTATTAAAACTGCAAAACTATGTTGCAAATTCTTATTGACATACGACCTTACCATTTCCGCATTCACATTCATCAATAAATGACGTTTTATTTTTTGTCAATTTATGTAATTTTGACAAATAATTGTGTATTTCTATTAAGTTCCACATTTACAAAAAGTCTATTTTGTGTTACAAATTATCCGCTGTCTATGCTCTTTCCATTTCTGAAGAAATTTCGTCGCTAGCTCATCGGGTGAAAAGCCAATATTTGAATTTTTTGAATTTCAATTGTGAATATCTCGAAAATGCGAAATTAGCAACAGAATCAGAAACGGACATCGGATCTGTACTCAGCGACCTTGACTCTACTTGACCACATATGCCACATATTTTGCTTCGGTGCCACGGAAACACAGACACACGCACAGACACACAGACATTGTCATCCGTATACTTATACACCTCGCCGCGCTGAGGCGCGGCGAAAAAAGCACAATGTCGAATCGACAGCTTCACTTGCTGTACTTCCCGTGGGCAGCCCACCCCACCATCTGTCAAATGCTCGGCGGTCCCGAGGAGACTTCTGTGGGACAGCACTGAATTTCATAATTTCCCCTAATTAGCGCGTATCTAGATGCAGAAGGTATCTTGAAACACTGCGTGCCACAATTCCGGCGCCGACTTTTCCACCAGATACGGTTGTCTGTAAACTGATCTAAGGCTCAGTGATATCGCCGCGTTCGCTATATGCCGCGTATTGGCATGATACCACCCGTTCATCTGAAGGGAGATTTTATACCTGTGGGAATATGTCACATCGAGCAAAAAAAGAGGGTGCCAACTGTTTGGTTTAGTCGTTCTCTACAGTCGACATTTCTGTTTCGTCTACCTATTTCTCCGCGTCTATGACGCTTTTGTCGATTTGTATAATTTTGGTAAATTGTGGCGTATTTACAAAATTCCACAATTGGAAACGATTTTCTTTGTGTTGCAGATTACCCGCGGTCTTTGCTCTTTCCATTTCTGAAGTAAATCTCGCTGACAGTTCATCGGCGTCATAGAGTAGATGTCGCCGATTACGGGGATCCGATCAGATTTTGCTGTTGCTAATTTCAAAATGAGTGTGGGTGTAACGTTTGAAGTTTGAAATTTTTCGACAAATTATCTCTATTTGCAATGTTACCGGTGCTTACGGGGCATATCACGTGCTAAAGCACCGTAGTCTGCTGAATAGACGCCAACTGAGAGTATAAGAGCGCCGTTTTGAGAAACGCTGTGATGCGACAGCATGGCGTAGGCGGGAAAGCCGCCGGATCGCGCGCAAAAACGTGCGAGCCGACCGAGGTTCAATCCTCGGCGACCCTTTTGCTTTTTTGCTGCGCTTTATTCTGGTTTTGTCATTTACGTTTTGACGCCGAATAGCCAAACCACCATCGGCGTAGCGCCTTCTGGTTTCTCCACGTCAGCAAAATTGTTTACATAACCTTAAATCTCTGTGTTCAATGCTACCGGTAGCGAGTTTCGTTGAAGACTATACCTACGCTCACACCACCACCCCGTCGATTGGCATCTTGTCACACGATGGCGTCGATAACACCCAGCGAAGTGTTGGCGTCCGTTTGCGTTGCTGAGTCATCGTCGTAGTCGCGTCCAGTTGCTCCAAAAGTGGGCCAAGTTGTTTACCGAGCCTCAAAGCTCTGATAGTTGTGTTCAGACGCTAGCAAGTTTCCATCTTTGGCAAGTTTTTTTTTGTTGGATGAGGCTTTCACACAGCTAGAAACTTTAGATCAACGGCGTCGTATCATGCCGATAACATATAGCGAACGCGGCGATATCACTGATCACTTAGATCAGCTGTACAGACAACCGTATCGTGGTAATAGCTGCACTTGGTTTATAGCAGACTTTCTCAACCTAATTTCTCCAGATGCGGCTAATGATGTGTATTAAGTTCACTATACTGTTCACCAAGATATGACAGACACAATGTATAGGTTGAACTTTTTAGCGCTGCCGGCGGGGGGCCCGGGGGCGCGCCCCCCCCCCCCCCCCTTCTCCTCTTTGCTACGCGGTCGACCGTACCGCGCGAGTTGTCGGGGCTGCACCCTATCGGGGCCGAAAGCTCGACTGGAGTTGCCTTGGTGCCCATGCCACTCACAAACCGACAGTCGTTAAATTGAACCAAATTAAACAACATTTAATAGAATTAAATTGAATTAAATTAAATTGAATTAGATTAAATTATATTAGATTAGATTAGAGTAGATTAGATTAGATTAAATTAAATTAAACTAAATTAAATTAAATTAAATTAAATTAAATTGAGTTAAATTAAATTAAACTAACTTAAATTAAAATACATTAAATCAAATTACATTAAATTAAATTAAATGAATTAAATTACATCAAATCAAACTTCATCAAATTTAACCAAATTAAACAACATTTAGTAGAATTAAATTGAATTAAATAAAATTAAATTAGATTAAATTAGATTAAATTAGATTAAATTAAATTAAAATAAATCAAATTAAGTTAAATTAAATTAACTTAAACTAATTTAAATTAAATCACACTAAATCAAATTACATTAAATTAACTTAAATTACATCAAATTAAACTAAAGTAAATGAAATAAAACTAAGTTAATTAAATCAAACCAAATTAAATTAAATTAAATTAAACTAAATTTAATTAAGTTAAATTAAATAAATTTGAGTCAAGTTTATCTGAGTTAAATTATATTAAATTAAATTTGACAGCAATAATCCAGCAGGTGTTCAGTTTGCGTTTGGCGACTGTCAGTTTGTGTCATCATCGGGAATCTGAACGATGTCTTCCAGCGACTCGCTTCATCGTAATTGAACACGTGACACGTACAGTATCACAACAGCTTACGTACCATCAGAATCTTTGATTAGACTTCCATATTTCGGACGGCAAGCGTTAGCTGAGTTTCGGTCGCTACATCTAGACTCAGCTACGCAGTGCCAGCGCGACCATCATCAGTAGATGACTGGCACTAGTTTACGCAACCAATTCAATAGATGCTAAATTATCCTTTATTCAACAAAATACCACAAAATTGTGCTCCTACGAACTTCTTCTTTCTTGTTCTTCTTGTCTTCGATTGCCGCTCGGTTCCTCTTTGAAGCTGACGAACCACCTCCTCTTCTTCCTCCCCTAGCGCTGCTCTTCCCTCTGGCGTAAGAACGCGCCAACTTTGTTACAGAAACGTTTTATGCGCATTTCTATGGAAGCCGTAGCCCCAGAATGCAGAAGACGTACAAAATGTACGTACAGAGGGCTTGTCAAATGTTGAACTTGGATGGCGCGTGCAGCCGCCCCGTGCCTAGCGCGGTTTGTAACACTGTTGTGTTACGTCGGTGTGTCCAGCAATAATTGGTTGATTGATTGATTGACCAGCTTCTTCCCTGCGGCCGGGCTTCCCCGCAGATTTCATTCGTCTTTCGAAGGAAATCGTAGTCGTGTTCAGTGTGCACGCTATACCACTTTTTCAAGTCTTATACCTTACTTATACTATACCACCCCCAAATTTCGGTTGTTATACCTTACTTATACTTATACCAGCCCAAAATCTGAAATTATACCTTACTTATACTATACCAGTCCCAGATTTCGGTTGTTATACTATACCTATAAGTATAATTATACCTGTAAATTTATACTTATACCAGACCACTGGCCGATTTTAAATTTATACCATGTGGACGACAAAGTTCACTCCAGGAAAGCAACAACAACTGTTGCATGTTGCATACAATTGGACTTCCTTTAGTAAAAGGCTCATGTCTTGCTAAGAAGTATATTTGGATGAGACTTAATCTATTTTAGGCCCTTTCAGAGTGCATTACAGCTCAATATTTCGTTGCGTATCATTCAGTGTGATGGTTTTATACCACAAAGTATAAGTTAGGTATAAAACTGTAAATTATACTACCAACCCCAAATATTTTCCTTATACTATACCAATACTTATACCATGGTTGATTTGGTTAATTATACCTTACTTATACCTTACCAAAGGCTAATTTAGGATGTTATACCTTACTTATACCAGGTATAAGTAAGGTATAATGGTATAAGTATAATTTGCCATGGTATAACGAGCACACTGGTCGTGTTATCTTACTTGAATCGAATGCCAGACTACGCTGTTCTTCAGTTCGATTTCTTTCTTTCCTAGATAGCCTGTGACCGCCGCAGATCAGGATAACGGAGCCATGCACTCCTCGCCATTCTAGACAGCTCATTCACCCACGAGAAGTCCTTTGAAAGCCAACAACGGAGCCACAATAGATAAACGCCGCAGTAGAAATCCGGTAATGGAATGGGGAACCCCGAACTCCGCATCAAAGAGCGATCACAGACAACCAGCTGTCAGTTAGTCAGGACTGCGAGATGAAACTGTTGGAGCCCATTGACAGACAAGAGGAGAGCGCGCAGCGTGGCGCATCTATTCCTTGGGCCTCTGCTGCTGCTGCTGCTTCTTGTGGCCGGTCGTGGCGCCGCTACTGGTGGGTACGGGCTTCGCTACGCCCGGGGGCGCGGCGCCGGCCACCAGAGGCATGTTGACGGGCGGAGGGGGGCTGAGGCCGCCGCCCGCCGACCCGGGGGACGAGTAGTAGTAGGCGGCGCTGTTGTAGCCCAAGTGGGGAGGAGGCGGACCGCCCATACCCATCGGCGGCGGCGGGGGAGCGCCTCCGTAGGGACCGTAGCTGAATGAGACAACGCCCGTTGACAAAGCCTTGCGCATCTAACTACAGTACCCACTGGTCATTTCTTAGCAACACCCACCCCATTGGAGGCGGCGGGCCGTACGGATAAGAAGCCATCATGGGCGGCGGCGGCCCCATTCCGAATTGACTCTGGAAGAAGTCGAGGGGCGGCGGCTGATGCTTGACGGCCGGCGGCATACGGCTGGGCCGCGACTTGCTGCGCACGCGGCCGCTTGGGGACCTGCGCACGAAGTAAGACCATCGGGTCTGGTGTGAGATACAGTAGCGCAACTCTAGTCAGGTTGCGGCTTGGCGACGTCAATCTTTCTCCCAACGTTCCCCCCCCCCCCCCTCACCTCTCCTTCTTTCGTCCCTTGCTGGCGCGACCCGTGCCGGCGTCGCCTCCCGTCGACGTCGTGGAAGCGCCCGCCTTCTTCCCCTTCTCTCTGGCTCTGTCGCCGTTGTCGAGCAGCAGCTCCTGCTCCATGGAAGCGCTGGGCGTCTTCGCCTTCGGCCGCCTGCTCGGCTCAGGCGCCGCCGGCGCGCTCGCTTCGCCCGATTGTGGAGAGCCCACTTCGTCCGCTCGGCGGAGAGACAGCCAGTCGATCACAGAGCGGCTGCCGGTTCCTGGGAAGGATAGGAGAGCGCCGAATCAATGTTCACAAGATTTGAGGATATAGCGTTATAATAGGCTTCTGTCATGTCGCCAAACCCAAGCAGCTCGACTATGTGCTCTGCAACCCACACAACTCATACTCCTGAAAACAAACAAAGCGCCCCTTACTCGGTTCCGCCGCCGCCGCCGGTTCATCGGACATGTACGATTGGTGGGCCGAATCCGTCAGCGCGCCTCGGGCCGCCTCGCGCTGAACGACAGGTTTATATTCCATTACCCTGCTCTATTCCGTTGAGAAAGGGCGCCCCTCCAACCTTCATTCGCTCGAGCTGCTGGTAGTAGCGCGTCTCGTTCTTGCGCTGGTCGTTACGCAGACGCTTCACGTGGTCCTCCAGGTCGGCGACCTGCTCGCGCAGCGCCTGCGGGGAAGGAAGGCGTTTTGGTAGGATGGAATAGTCTTTCGCGATCTCGCTTCAGACAGTGGCGCCCCCACCCTTTTCTCCTCCTCGAGCAGAGCGACGGCGGCCCTCGCTTCCTCGAGTTGTTCGGCTACTCTGTCCCACTTGTGCTGCTGCTGGAGGGCGGCGTTACTCTGCTGCATGACCGTCGTCGTCAGCTCTTGCGCCTGCGTCTGCGCCCTAGAGCGCTCCTCGCGCGCCTCCGACAGCTGAGGGAAGAAAGGAAGGTTCTTCTGGTGCCGTATTCCAGACTAAACGATTCAAATAAGCACATCACTCATTTTACAACTCACCTCTCTTTCGAGGGAAGCGACCCTGGCCTCGGCCGTCCGGCAGCGCTCGTTGGCGCCCGACAACTCTCTCTGGAGATTCTTCAGCTGCAGATTCAGCTTGCTCGTCTCCAGCAGAGGAGAGGCGCCCTTCTCACGCGGATGGTTTGCCCTCTGCGCCGCCGCCCCCGCAGTGGCAGCGGCCGACTTGGCGACGTCGTCTCCCCAGTCGCCCAAATCGGACCAGCCTTCTGAAAGCGCAAGGCGCCTTTCGTCCAATGCGCAGATGAAAGGCGATGTACAGGGTGCAGTACTACCTCCGTTGCTGTCGCTCGCTGCGAGCGCCTCATCGCCCTCGGCGGCGGTCTGCTTCTCCGCTTGAGAATGACTGGGTTTCCGCTGTTGAGCCTCCGCCTCGTGCGCAGTAGCTGCGAGCTCCGCCCTCAGTTCCTCGGCCGTGTGCAAAAGAGCCTCCTTCTCCTCCTCCAGCACCGCGCTGCGCTCCTCCGCCTGTGAACGTGTGTGCCAATGGGCAGGAAGAATTCATACGCTGTTATACCAGCGTTTGCGTGGTACCAACTTTGGCGCGAGCCTCCTTCTCCTGGCGCAAGGCTAGCTCGAGTTGTCCGTGAGCCGTTCGCAGACCATCCAATTCGCCCTCCAAGCGACCGCACCTAAACAGTTGACAGGACTTGAAACAACCATTATACCGGCATTTCCAGCAAAGCACCCGCTGCGACTACTGTAGAGTTGATATTGTTGAATACTATAGTACTAGAGTCTATAGCCCGTGGATAACACATTGCAGCTTCAGAGACCGATGTCGCGCAACTGACGTGCTGCAGCTTGAGAGACCGATGTCGCGCAGCTGACGCGCTGCAGCTTCAGAGACAGATGTGGCGCAGCTGATGTGCTGCAGCTTCAGAGACCGATGTCTCGCAGCTGACGCGCTGCAGCTTCAGAGACCGATGTCGCGCAGCTGACGTGATGCAGCTTCAGAGACAGATGTGGCGCAGCTGATGTGCTGCAGCTTCAGAGACCGATGTCGCGCAGCTGACGCGCTGCAGCTTCAAACACCGATGTCGTGCAGCTGACGCGCTGCAGCTTCAGAGATCGATCTCGCGCAGCTGACGCGCTGCAGCTTCAAACACCGATGTCGAGCAGCTGACGCGCTGCAGCTTCAGAGACCCATGTCGCGCAGCTGACGCGCTGCAGCTTCAGAGGACCGATGCCGCGCAGCTGACGCGCTGCAGCTTCAGAGACCGATGTCGCGCAGCTGACGCGCTGCAGCTTCAAACACCGATGTCGTGCAGCTGACGCGCTGCAGCTTCAGAGATCGATCTCGCGCAGCTGACGCGCTGCAGCTTCAAACACCGATGTCGAGCAGCTGACGCGCTGCAGCTTCAGAGACCCATGTCGCGCAGCTGACGCGCTGCAGCTTCAGAGACCGATGTCGCGCAGCTGACGCGCTGCAGCTTCAAACACCGATGTCGTGCAGCTGACGCGCTGCAGCTTCAGAGATCGATCTCGCGCAGCTGACGCGCTGCAGCTTCAAACACCGATGTCGCGCAGCTGACGCGCTGCAGCTTCAGAGACCCATGTCGCGCAGCTGACGCGCTGCAGCTTCAGAGGACCGATGTCGCGCAGCTGACGCGCTGCAGCTTCTGTCAAAGGTTGGAGGTCGCCGGTCTCGATGTCGCTTTGCGCCGACTGCGCCTCTCTCCGTAATCAGCAAAGAGACCGCCCGTGACAGTGGCACCTGACAAACCGACGTTTTGCGCTTCGCCTGTGCCCGTGACTCGTGCGCCGTCAGAAGACAAACCGACGTTTTTGCGCTTCGCCTGCGCCCGTGACTCGTGCGCCGTTCTTGGTCAGAAGACGAAACCCCGTGTTGACGGTGCTTTGACAGTGTGTAAAGCATACTGTTATCAAGTTGGGTCTCACAGCGAACCGCAAAAGCTGTGCCGAACGTCTATGATGGTGCTTTGACAGCGTGTAAAGCAAATGGTGCGCAAGTTGGGTCTCACAGCGAAGCAAGCCCTTCTACTACGCCTATGGCAGAATCGTAATCGTTGTTGCGAAGAATGTTCTTCCGAAAACGGCCGAAATTTGCCCGAATATCGCGAATTTCGGACGATTTAGGCGGCGGCCAAAGACCAAACTTCGGCCAGATGGTCCCCGTCGAACGGCGGTTCCGTTGATGCACGGCACGTCGCGATCCGCCGCCGCAGTGGGCAGTTAGCGCCAAAAATGTGCCGCGCAGACGATATTTTTGGAATTTCGGCCGAATTTAGGCGGCGGCCCAACACCAAACTTCGGCCAGATGGTGCCCGGCGGAAGGCGGTTCTTTTCGTGTATAGATGTCCGGGATCCGTAGCCGCTATCGAGAGTTATCGTGCTAACAGACACACACACACACACGCACAGACAGACAGACAGAGATCGCGAGATTAGTAGAGAGGACGGGTGCTGAACCGTAGTGCAGATGACCTACTGTATTGTGCCCTATCATACCTCTCTCCCCTCTCCTCCGCCGTCAGCCGGAACTCCTTCAACTGCTCGTCCAGCTGAGCCATGGAACTCCGAGCGGACTCCAGCTCGAGCTGCGCCTCCTAGAAGCAAGCAGTGGCTGGTGTGTGAAGCAGTCGTTCGTTGGCTTAGCCTACGGACTGTAGATGCAAATCAGCGACCTGGCTTCTGCCCTCCAGTCGCTGCACTTCCAATCTGGTCGCCTCGGCTTCGTCCAGGCTCGACCTCAGCCCCACCACTTCCCGTTCCAGAGCGGCTCTCTGCTCGGACAGAGCCGTCACATCCGCGTTCTGGGACTGGAGAGCCTGACGCAACTTCTCCACCTGAAGAAGCAGCGGAGCGCCATGACGTAGAAGCGCAGACGATACACTGGCGCAACAAGCGCGCACCTCCTGCGAGTCGAAATTCCCGGCTTGCCCCTTCAGCTGGGCGTTCTCCGCCCTCAGCGCCTTCCGCTCCTCGGCCGACTTGGTCAGCTCCACCCTGCCAAAGCGAAGGGCGATCTTGGCGAACAGTCGTTCAAATAGGAAGTGCTCTGCCAGACTTTTTGGCACTCCGCCCCGACGAAGTCGGCGGAGAGCAGTAGGCAACCGGAGGGAACAAGGTTTCTACGTGCTCGCTTAACTTCCGCTAGGAGTAACCGATTTTGAAACGGTTTTTTGCGTTCGATAGCCCTGGTGGATGCGCAGGCCGCGTGCTATATGAGAAAATTCCGGTAGTGGGAAAATTTTTTGAAAATTCAAAAATTCAAATTTTTACTAAGTAAAAATAATTCCGTCCCCCGCCATTTTCGCTACACTTGATCAAAATTCACCATTTTTGGATATGTTGTAGCCCTTGGGAAGGCGGACTTGGGAAATCAAAAATTGGAAAATTCGGACGCGGCACGGCCGGGTTACGGTAGATTCAAATTTTGAGAACCCGATTCCGGCCGTTCAAAAAATCATATCTCGCGATTTACTGGGCGGATCGGGCTGAGATAAAATTTCCGGCCGGCGTCTGGATGTGCTCTTTCATTTAAGACCGAAACCGGCAAAATCCATCCAGCCGATCGTGAGCTAGGCGGGGGCAATGGGTTTCCGTTCGGGACCAAATTTGGGGATTTTTGCATTTGACCGGTTTTTTCGCCGAAACGCGTGGTTCTACCGGGAAACGGACACCGTCAATCGATTCTACGCTAAAATCTGGCCCGGAAACATAATTTTCGGTTTTTCGAGCTACCGTAACCCGGCCGCGTCGAATTTTTGAATCCCGGGCCGAAATTTTCAAAATCGAGTTGACAGTTGGTTGGGGGTTTTCGGGGTCGGGGAGTTCGAATTTCGCGTTAGTTTTGCGATTACTGTTCACTTTCGCCACTTTTCGGATGGTTTAGGGTGGGTTTGTGGCAAAAATTTGAAATCCCGGGGTAGTATTGAGGTGTAGCGCGGTGCAGCGGGACCGTCGAAACAAGTTCGGACCAATAGGTTTAGGGCCTTTTGACACCGGTTGTGTGCTTGCGAGCGCTCTTGGAGATGGCGAGCGCCATAATTGTTGGTTTGAAATGCCGCGCGGTGGTGTCGCCCTTCTGTGCTTAGCGAAGTCGGCCTCCTTGCCTGTTTCAGAAGCGCCATCTATTAGCGCGCTTCTTTCCCGCTCGGCGCACAGATGCGTCCTTGTGCGCGCAACTGACCATTTGCCAGTACATGGTCGTCGTTGTCGCGATGAAATCGCCGCGCGTGTGTGCCTCAAGCTGATACGCCACGTGGCACGCAATGAGCGAACCTAACGAGGGTTTCGGACACCTTTTGGGACAGTTGGGCTTTCTGTGGCCCCTTTTGCCGCAAATTTTGCATTGATTAGGCGGATGGGCGGCGGCTCGTCACAGAGCATCGATCCAAAGACTTCCTAAAGAGATACAGGAAGCAAGTACAAGAAACATGCCAATCGGGAAGCAAGTATAACGAACATGCTATGCCAATCAGGCGGAGTGCCACGTTGACACTCGTGGAGTGTCACGTTTAACTAGTCATTATTTGCGGAACATGCTCTGCGCAATGAACTTTGGTTGAGCATTAGACGCTACAGTTGGCGCCGTCAGAATACCCTTCTCAAATACCGAGATTTGATACAGATATTCTGACGACGGCACCAATTGCAGCGTCGAAAGCTTCGCTAATGTGTCATTGCGCAGAGCACGCCATCCACAAACAATGAATTCATCATCCTGTGCAGAGGCTTTCTCAAATCTATAATTCTGTGTCTTTGTCGCGAGCGAGCGCGATCACTCCTCTCTCCTTATCTCCACCTGCTGATCAGTTCCTCCCTGTCGTTGTAGAGGTCGTCGGCCATGACCAGACGCCAAAGAAAGCGCAAGAGGGTGGCCAGAAGGGCGAAGATGGCCGCCAGAACAAAGTTGTCGTCCAGGCACTGGGCGTACGAGTCCAGGGGCGGGGGAAGCAGGGAGCGCAACCAGGAGACCACCTGGCGAAAGGCCTCGCCCACCGTCGACATACGACCGCCGCCGAGAGGAGAATGGACACTGGGGAGTCTAGAGCAAAGCTACTTATTTATTGCCCGTTTCGACTAAGTGACTCTTCCGTTCATACAGCTCCACTCCAGATATGAATTCATACTTCGGTAGCTCAGATTTGGGTACGGGACGGTCACGAACGCCAATGCCAATAAGCATCAAACACTTAAACCGAACGGAGAAAGCAGATCTACTCATTCACATCGAATCTACAAAGGCGCGCAAGAGAACAAAGGAGTCCTGATTCTTGAAGCCAACTCTCTCATTGGTGCAGCGGGTAGTGAACTCGCGGGGTACAAAGACAACTCATTATACATTGCTTCCAATTCAAAAGTTTGAATTGGCGCGCAAATTTGAACGGCAAATTTAACATTCAAATTTGAATTTCCGCATTGAAACTCGGTCTGCGGCAACGAATTTCGGTGCCTCGCCCCATACTACAGCACTCAGAATTTCTCTTTCGAAGGTGGGAGGTACACACTTGGTGATCAATCAACAACTCGTTTCTCTTTGCCTTGCTTGCGTCGAGTTCGTTGTGAACTGGACTACACTACAGCGCAAGTTCAACTGCAGCACAAAACCTGGCGAGCGGCGTGGGAGTGACCGTGCGAATGGCCGTGACTGTGCTCGTGATGCTGATGCGCGTGGCTGTGGTGGTGGTGGTCGTGTGGCGCCGATTCCACCTCCGGCGGTTGCTGCTGCTGTTGCTGCTCAGCGGGCTCCTTGCGCTGTTCCTGGGGGCAGGAGTCCGCATCGCAGAATTCGTCCGGACTTCCAGCCGTCTGAAACACAGATACACGAACATTGTTCTGTTGTTCATAGTGTGCGCAAAC
>JASAMZ010001557.1:0-54491 GCA_030248115.1 Linhomoeus sp. GSCO2_2 | reverse complement strand
ATTATTATTAATTAATTATTATAATTATTATTATTATTATTAGTCCAAATTGGGATTTTGCGTGCTTAAGCGAAAAATGGCCCCCGAAATTTGTCCATAGTACTACGTACTTTAACGTGTGCGTAGTGCTTAAGCTTAGCCATCTGTGAACCGCACGGGCGATTTCCCATACTTTGCAAAAAAACCCCCAAAATTTGTCCGTAGTGCTACGTACTTTAATGTGTGCGTAGTGCTTAAGGGGAGTCATCTATGAACCGCACGGGCGAACACGGCATAATTTGTCCGGTCTTTTCTACAGCGTGTAAATTGCCAAATTTAAGGCTGTCTAAGTTACCGATTGGCGAACAGCTGTATAACTACTACCATCCTGTTGCAAGATTTGTCCTGTTGCAAAATTTGTCCTGTTGCAAAATCTGTCCTGTTGTAATGATCTGTCCTGTTGCAAGATCTGTCCTGCTGCAGGGTCTGTCCTGTTGCAAGATTTGTCCTGTTGCATCATTTGTCCTGTTGCAGAAAGTCTGTCCTGTTGCAAGCCAACAGCGCTGACTGCCTCACGAACGCGCCGTACAAAGCGCCGCGCAAAACAAATGATAAAATGCGGGCAGATTTTCCAGTTGCAAGATCTGTCCTGTTGCAAGATTTGTCCTGTTGCAAAATCTGTCCTGTTGCAAAGGTCTGTCCTGTTGCGAGCCAACGGCGCTGGTCGCCTCGCGCGACGATCCTGTTGTAACGTCTGTACTGTTGCAGCGTCCTGTTGCAGAAAGTCTGTCCTGTTGCAAGATCTGTCCTGTTGCAAGCGAAATAGTCGCTGAAGCGGCTAGAATTGCCTGCGCGAGCATTGTCGTACTGTTCGGCTCTGTTGCAATTGCACATTGCAAGGTTCTCTGCTGTACCGCGCACTGCCGCACTGTTCGCTTTTGCAAGGCTCTGCTACCGTGCATTGCCGTACTGTTCAGGCAAAGCCTGCGTTGAAGGCAGGCAGCAACAGGCGACGCTGGCCGTGCAGCGATTGTTTTCTGCGGTCGATCGATCGAAGCGAGCGAGCTTCTCTGCCGGACGCCGCTGGCGTCCTGCTGGCTTCCTAGCGCGTGCGTGCTGAAGCGTCGCGTGGCGAAGTGCTAGCGAGGGCATGCTGAAGCGTCGCGTGGCGAAGTGCTAGGAAGGCAGGCGTCACGGACAGACACTACACCTAGCTAGCTTAGTAATGTAGATGTGAATGTAATGCTGCTAACTGCAATGTTTTGCTTGCCATAACCTTTCAACAAAGGCTAACTAAGTTTTCTCCTAACCTTCGTGATTCGCGCTTAAAGGTTGCTCTAGTGTTTCACCGTCGCAAGGCAAGTTTCCTGCTCACTCATCATCTGCCAACCTTTGTAGTCGCTTGCTAACCTTTCTAATTCCTTAGGAAGTAACATATTCAGCTTCTCCTTCCAGTAACCTTTGGGCAACTCCTGTCTAGACAGCCTAAGAGCATAAAAGCTGTGCCTGCTGCTGACTTGGCGTTCAGTGGTGAAGTTGATGTTACAAAGTGTGTAGTCAAGAAAGTAACGTGGAACAAAACACCACCACAAACTGGTGGCCACAGCAGTCGTCAAAGGTGTGAAGACAAGGAAACAAGACTACTATGTCGGGAGACAGGAAAGAAATAGAAGACCTGCAGAGAACCAACCGTAACCTGCAACAAAGTGTGCGGAAAGCTGAAGAAGAGGCGCAACAAGCCAACCAACGACTACAAGAGCTGCAACTCCAACTGGAGCGTCTACAAAGACTAGAAGAGGCAGCGACAGAACCTGAAAGGCCGACAAGAGCCAACGACGAGAAAGAAGAAGTCGGAGACCCCTACAGAATCGGTCTCGAATGCTTCAGTGGCAGCGACTCCCTTCAACAAACGTTCAGCGAATGGCTGATAAGATTCGAAGAAGTGAGCATGGCAAGAAACTGGGTCGGCGACAGAAGAGCCGAAATTCTGCCACTCTACTTGAAGAAGGGAGCTCTGACCGCCTGGCGACAACTGGACGAAGCACAAAAGAAACCGTGGGAAACAGTGAAGACGGAACTGACCAAAGCCCTCCAACCAGTCGAGTCGACAACTTTCTTTCAACAACTCTTGCACGCCGGCCGAAAACAAGGCCCAGCGGAATCAGTTGCTGACTACGCAGCCGACGTTGAAAGACTTGTGCAAGGCGCTCGTCCAGTGACTGACCAATACCCCCAGACGGCACAACAACAAGAACTCATCAATTGGTTCGTCAGCGGAATACGCGACGAGTTCTACACCAAAATCATGGAGGAAGCTCCCAAAACATTCGCTGAAGCAAAGCGAATCGCGCTGAGGAAGGAAGCCCACCAAAAGATTTTGGCTCAACGAGCGCAACAGTCCACGAATTCGAAGCTAGACAACTACCAACATTTCTATGCGCTGACAGCTCCTCAGCAGAAACCGTGGTGCACATTTTGTCAGAGAGACACTCACAGTTTGGAAGACTGCTGGTCCATGAATCGAGACTACAACAACCAACCGCGTCAATGGGAGCAGAGACCAACCTACCAAAGTCAGCGCGACACAATTCCCAGTTGCCACAACAACTGGCAGTCCAGAAGAAACGACATCACCTGCAACTACTGCAACCGACGAGGACACGTCTGGCGCCAATGCTGGGATCTACAGAGGGACCAAGAGGAGAACACCCACTGGAAACAAGACAGGCCAGCCCCAGCCTACGCCTTGACCTACGACGAACACGACAAAGAGGCGGACGAGTCAACGCCAAACTCATTGAACTGTGAAATTCTACAACAACTGAAGGAACTCAACGAGAAATTGGTCGTACTATATCCGCCAAAGGACAGGGAATCGACCCAGGAGAAACGAGAGCCATATATCTTCTCGTTTAATCCAGAGCCGGTGGACGCTGAGAACTCAGAGCACGGCAGTCAAGAACTACAACTGACTACATCAGCTGACGCAGAGACGCAAACGGAATCCGAGAATGAAAACGACGACGAACTTGTGAGCTCTGAAGACAACACAACTCCCAGGCTAACGAACCGTGTCGACTACCAGCCACACAACAGCAACTACAACTTGACAATTGCCTCACCAAAGTGCCACTGCTACACGCAAAAGAAGGAGGCAAACCACAATGACAACAACTGGAGAAGTGACGTGAGCGAGAGCGACTTCAACCACGACAACGAGAGCCCTGGAAACAAGCCAAAGGAAAAAGCGAAAGCCAAGAAACGAAAGAAGAGGAAGAATCCAAAACCCTGAAACCTTCTCTGCGGTTGTTGCGCTGCTTGCGTGTTTCGTCTAACCGCAACACGCTTTTCGTGAGAGGGGGGAATCTGTAATGCTGCTAACTGCAATGTTTTGCTTGCCATAACCTTTCAACAAAGGCTAACTAAGTTTTCTCCTAACCTTCGTGATTCGCGCTTAAAGGTTGCTCTAGTGTTTCACCGTCGCAAGGCAAGTTTCCTGCTCACTCATCATCTGCCAACCTTTGTAGTCGCTTGCTAACCTTTCTAATTCCTTAGGAAGTAACATATTCAGCTTCTCCTTCCAGTAACCTTTGGGCAACTCCTGTCTAGACAGCCTAAGAGCATAAAAGCTGTGCCTGCTGCTGACTTGGCGTTCAGTGGTGAAGTTGATGTTACAAAGTGTGTAGTCAAGAAAGTAACGTGGAACAAAACACCACCACATGAACATCTTCCAATGAGTGGCAAAATTCATCTGATTGACTGGCGCAGCACTCTCCTTCTTAGCAAGCAAGACCTATGCAACTTGCTGCATTGTTCTAGGGTAGCCAAAGGTTGGATTTAAAAGAATCCGTTCATTGAATTTACATTTCAAAACTTACGTACAGTAGTGTTTTAGGCTTGCGGTTTGTGCCAAAGGTATCGTGTGAACAGCACCGTATACCCGCCACAACTCGAGATTTTCAACCTATTGTGACAAGCCAAAACAGTATCAGCCACACGCAGACCACAGAGACTACGCCGACCTCTGCTTATAGCACGGGTAGATATGTGTACTGCTTGCAACTTTTTGTCGAAGTAATCCTTCATCTATCGCCCATATATTTCAGTACCGCGCACTGAATCAACTCAAAGACCAAGCAGCGTAATGCGCACAACTAGATACGACGGACCGATAACATACCGGTCGACTTCCTTCGCTGGGAATGTGACAGTGACGGATGAAATTCCTACCGCGACAAAGAGCGCTCGGCAGAGAAGCGCGAATACCACGACAAAACCGGGACGCTTGGAGACGACGGCGCGACCGACGCTGCGGCAAACAACAAAAGCCAGTACCCATGCGGCCCTGACGTCTCTGGGAACCACGAACAAACAGGTGACTAGCGGGAAGCGCGACCCGGGCGCGCCAGATAATGACCGAGATTGGCACGGCGCGCCCACTCTAACAGAAGGCGCCCTTCTTGCGCTGGCAGTGGTTACGGTAGCAAGTTCAAGCGGCCTTGTCGCTTGTTTTGTTACCCGTTTTGGAGTGAATCGAGTGCGACGCCGACGACAGTCGGCCGCTGAAGGCAAACCTGACATGACGAATGCTGAGCATGAAGAACTGCACGAAATAGCAAAATCGATGATTTCTTGGCCGTTAAACCGCCCGTCCCATCCTGATGACGATGTATGTGTTGTGTGATTTCAGATGGAGTGCCTAGTTCATAAGTCTGGCGTAGTGGACAGAGTCCACATATATAGCACGATTCGAAAGGTGATTCTACAGTATTTTGCTTGCAATATAAAATCGATTCGCAATGCTTACCACACATTCCATTGGGAAACAAATAGAACTTTGCTGATTGAAAATTGAACGAAATTTCTTGAAATTCGTTGGAAAATAAGCATATTTGGATTTTATACCAGACAAATTATTGAAGAAATAATTCAAAGAGAATTTTTGAATTGAATTCAAACATGGAGGAATGTTTTTTCAATGAGCGCGAGCGCGCCTTGTTTTGTTCGGTTAACGCGAGACCCTCGCCCCTTCTCCTATCGCAAGCCAGAACGATCGTCGTCAATTGCGCCGACCAGAGCTTCTCCATGGACACGGCGCGCGCCTTCTACGACTACTGCGCCAATCACATTGAGAGTGGCGCGCAGGCGAGCCTAGAAGCACACATTCTCTCCATTCTTCGAAGTGTTGCATCTTTGAATTCGACCCCTTGAATGTCAGATCCTGTTCAAGTGTTGCTTGATGGCTGTCGCCGACTGTACAACGGCCTTTGTCAGTGCTCGGCGGCCTTCACGAATAGCGGCAGAGGAAACAGACAGCTCAGCACCAATGGCGGCGAGTCAGTTATTGCGTCACGGAGTTCAAAATGGTCGATTTTGTGATTCGCTTTCCAACGTGGTTTACGCCTTCATCAGCTCCTTCGTCATCCTCTACGTCATCATCGGCGTCGTCGTCTTCCTCATCTTCATCCTACTCAGTGGCGGAGGCGCCACCCTTTGGTTCCGACATCGCAATAGCGGAACGTCTGTCGCTGTCCAAGTCGGTCGCCAGAAACAGCAGCACGCGGCACATCATGCAATTCACAGGCTACACTCGCCCTGTAAGGACACATGTCAGTCCACCGGGTTTCCCTGTCATTCACCCGGTCGCCCGCAACAGCGCAGCGTATATTCGGTGCGTACCATCACAGGTCACACGAAAGTAGACTGTGTCTCTATAATCGGCACTACGCGAATACGACAGTACAAAAAATGCCAGCACGAGTCAAGTCTGTAAATAGCTCAAATAGCGCTCAGTAGCCGTTTCACCAACTGGAGGCGGCTCACATTGTGGTCCGTACCTTCTGTAGGTTTCAAAGTTACTCAGGCATCCATTTTCGGTCTCGTTGGAAATCCTGGACAGAAAGAGGTCTCTGAGGTCCAACTGGTCGGGTGGTTTGCCCAGGCACAAGGTTTCCAGCTGCTGCGACCGTCCCAGGAAACTGAGCGAGCATCTGCAGCGCTCACACTCTCTGGCCAGCCAGCAGAACTCCTCGTCCTGGTGCGAACGTTCACGATAATCAGGTCGCACATCGTGGCGTCGTTCTCCGCCATGTAGTCCACTGGGTGCAAATTGTAAAGCCCTCTGCTCCCATCTGGTCCACGCCACTCATCTGGATCCGTGGCCAAAGTGGAGTAGATGCCAGCCTCTGTTACCAGGGTTGGCACCGTTGCCGATGAGTCAGCGCGGAACGGAAGTAGGCTGTAATCCTTTCATCCATGATTGAAACTTACCAGCAGAAACGTTTGCTCCATTACACAAACTGTAATGGGTACATATATAGGGAGGGAAGAGTGACCTGAAAACCTCATAACCTAGATTTTAAGGGAACTGGTCCATTGTTCCGCGCAACAAGCTGTGTGTGTAAAAAGTTCAACCTATACCTTGTGTCCATCAAATTTTGGTGAACAGTGTAGTGAATTTTATTCGCATAATTAGCTGTATCCAGAGAAGGTATCTTGAAAACGTGCACCACAAATCAAGTGCAGCTATTACCACGATACGGTTGTCTGTACAGCTGATCTAAAGCTCAGTGATATCGCCGCGTTCGCTATATGGTATCGGCATGATACGACGCCGTTCATCTGAAGTTTTATACCGGTGGGAATGCGCCACATCGAACAAAAAAACTTGCCAACTGTTTGGTGCAGTCGTTCTCTACCCGGAAATTTGTTTGGTGCACGTATTTCTGCGTTATGACGTTTTTGCCAATTTTTAGAATTCTAGCAAATTGTCGCGTATTTCTATAAAATTCTACAATTGCAAACACTTTCTTTTGTGTTACTAATTATCCGCGGTCTATGCTCTTTCCATTTCTGTAGAAATTTCGCTGCTAGCTCATCAGGCGACAAAGTCGATTTTTGACATTTTCATATTTTAATTGTGAATATCTCGAAATTGCAATATAGTAAAACAGTAAAACTATGTCACAAAGTCTTGTTGGCGCACGGCCTTTCTATTTCTGCATTCACGTACGTCAATAAATGATGTTCTATTTTTGTCAATTTATGGAATTTTGACAAATAATTGCGTATTTCTATGAAATTCCACATTTGAATAAAATTTCTTTTGTGTTACAAATTGTCCACGGCATATGCGCTTTCCATTTCTGAAGAAATTTCGCCGCTAGCTCATCTGGCGAAAAAATCAATTTTCGACATTTTTATATTTTGATTGAAAATATCTCCAAATGACAATTTTTCAAAACTGAAAAACTGTGTCACAAATTCTTACTGACTGACGACGTTTCAATTTTTGCATTCACATTCGTCAATAAATGACGTTCTTTTTTGCCAATTTATGAAATTTTGACAAATAATCGCGTATTTCTATCAAATTCCACACTTGCAAAAAATTTCTTTTGTGTTACAAATTATCCGCGGTCTATGCTGTTTCCATTTCGGAACAAATTTCGCCGCTAGTCCATCAGGCGACAAAGTCGATTTTCGACATTTTTACATTTTAATTGTAAATATCTCTAAAGTGCAATATTTCAAACTGTAGAACCATGTCACAAATGCTTATTACCTCACGACCTTTCAATTTCTGCATTCACATTTGTCAATAAATGACGTTCTATTTTTGTCAATTTATGAAATTTTGACAAATAATTGCGTATTTCTATGAAATTTCACATTTGCAAAAAATTTCTTTTGTGTCACAAATTATCCGCGGCCCATGCTCTTTCCATTTCTGAAGAAATTTCGCCGCTACCTCATCAGGCAAAAAAGTCGATTTTCGACATTTTCATAGTTTAATTGTAAATATCTCGAAAATGCGAAATTAGCAACAGAAACGGACGTCGGATCCTCTCTCAGCCGTACTCAGCGACCTCGACTCTACTTGACCACATACATGTCGCATACTTTACTTCGGTGCCACGAACGGACGGACACACAGACAGACAGACAGACAGACATTGTCATCCGTATATATACACCTCGCCGCGCTGAGGCGCGGCGAAACAAGCTGTGTGTGTAAAAAGTTCAACCTATACTTTGTGTCTGTCAAATTTTGGTGAACAGTATAGTTAACTTTGTAGTTTGTACACATCGTTAGCCGCATCCGGAGAAAGTGTCTTGAGAATGTGTACCTTAATGGCAAGTGCACCTATCCCCACGATACGGTTATCTGTACAGCTGATCTGAAGCTCAGTGATATCGCCGCGTTCGCTATATGTTATCGGCATGATACGACGCCGTTTATCTGATGTTTCCTACCTGTGTGAAAACGTCACATCCAACAAAAAAACTTGCCAAAGGTTTGGTGCGGGCGAATTCCTGTTTTCAGCGTACGCATTTCTGTTTCCGAGTGCACATTCATCAATAAACAGCTGTTCTTGCCATCAGACGAAAATCTCGATTCTGAGATATTTTTAAATTTTAACTCTAAATATCTCGAAATCGGAATTTATCAAAACTGTAAAACTATGTCACAAATTCTTATTGGCATACGGCCTTACCATTTCTGCGTTTAAATTCGTAAAAAAACGACGTTCTATTTTGTTGATTAAGAATTTTGAAAAATAATCACGTATTTCTATTAAATTCCACATTTGCAACAAATTTCTCTTGCGTTGCAAATTATCCGCAGTCTATACTCTTTCCATTTCTGAAGAAATTTCGCCGCTATATCATCAGGTGAAAAAGTCGATTTTCGACATTTTCATATTTTGATTGAAAATATCTCGAAATTGCAATTTTTAAAAACTTCAAAACTATGTCACAAATTCTTATCGGTATACGACATTTCCATTTCTGCCATCACATTCGTCATTAAATGACTTTGTATTTTAGTCAATTTATGCAATTTTGACAAATAATCGCGTATTTCTATTAAATTCCACATCTGCAAAAAATTTCTTTTGTGTTACAAATTATACGCGGTCCATGCTCCTTCCATTTCTGAAGAAATTTTGCGGCTAACGCACCAGACGAAAAAGTCGATTTTCGACATTTCCGAACTTTAATTGCGAATATCTCGAAAATGCGAAATTAGCAACAGAAACGGACATCGGATCCGTACTCAGCGACCTCGAGTCTACTTGACCACATATGTCGCACATTTTACTTCGGTGCCACGGAAACACAGACACACAGACAGACACACACACAGACATTGTCAACCGTATATATGTTACAGTGAATACCCGCATCCAGTGAAAACCCGCATATGCGGGTTTTCACTAGACGTGTTAGTGAATACCCGCATATGCGGGTTTTCACTAGTTGCGCTAGTGAATACCCGCATATGCGGGTATTCACTGAACAGTTAGGTGAAAACCCGTCTGAGAGAGCACAGGGGCCCATTCTAGTGGATAAGCGCTAGCAGGGAAGGGGCACAGCAGGCCTAAGCAGGCGGTGAAGTAGATGGAGGAGTGCTTATTCCACTCACAGTTTGCACTAAAACTCGGCCGGCGTCGCGCCTGTCGGGTCGAAAACTGAGGCTTAGCGCGACCACCAACTTCAGTCGGTCACCGGTCGCGTTAAGCCTAAGCTTCGACCCGCCAGACTGCGACGCCGACTGACTCTTGTGCACTGTGGGCGCAGGGCGAGCCTAAGCATAGCCTGAACTGGAAGGAAACGACATCCAAGGAAAAAATTCAACCTTCGTATGGAAAGAATACAACATATGGTGAAAAACAATTTGTAGATGGCGAGACCTCACAGAGGCCTTGGAATTTGGAACGTGCTGTGTTTAGTTGGATGAGGGTGACACTTTCTGGGGAACAGAGCCGTGAAAACGGGCATATGCGGGTATTCACCAATTGGATCAGGGAAAACCCGCATATGCGGGTATTCACTAACTGCATCAGGGAAAACCCGCATGTGCGGGTATTCACTAACTGGATCAGTGAAAACCCGCATGTGCGGGTTTTCACTAAATGCGGGTATTCCCCGTCACATATATATGTTACCGTGACTACCCGGATCCAGTGAAAACCCGGATATCCGGGTTTTCACTGGTCGACTTAGTGAAAACCCGGATATCCGGGTTTTCACTGACGGTTTAGTGAAAACCCGGATAATGTCAAATTATCCGGGTTTTCACTGAAAGTTTAGTGAAAACCCGGATATGCGAGATTTCGTGGGAAGTTCGTGAAAATCATGATGTAGTTGTGTTTCCATCAATCTTTTCGAAGAAACAACCTAGAAATCGACCCTTCTATAGTTTTCAACACTGCTGACGAAACAAGTGCTTTTGAATGGCAAATCGCGCTGTTTGTTGCGCGAAACCAGCGTCGTGGAGTGGAGTGCGACGCGTGAGCTCTTAGCAATACCTTGCATCTTTGCGTAACCGAGCCTTTTACAATGCGCATGACTTTCGCATAATTTGCGGCCAATTGGCACGTCTGGTTCAACAGGGGGCGAAGTATGTGTACGGGGAATATGCATCTCGCCTACAGCTTGCACGTGACTGAAAGCTGTTGCAAGCGTTAGTAGGGAAGGGGCACAGCCGGCCTAAGCAGGAGGCGAAGTATATGGAGGAGTGTTCACCCCACTTACAGTTTGCACTAAAACTCGGTCCCGCGCGCCCTGAAGTCGGTCACCGGTCGCGTTAAGCCTAAGTTTCGACCCGCCAGACTGCGACGTTGACTGACTCTTGTGGACTGTGGGCGCAGGGCGAGCCTAAGCATAGCCTGATTTGGAAGGAACCAAGCGGCCTACAACAATGAAAATGTAGTTCTTGCAGTGTATTGTGCGATTTTGAGCATATCGGAGAATTATCCGGGTTTTCCCTAACCGATCAGTGAAAACCCGGATATCCGGGTTTTCACTAACTCAACAGTGAAAACCCGGATATCCGGGTTTTCACTAACCAACTCAGTGAAAACCCGGATATCCGAGTTTTCACTGAAGACGGGTTCTCCCGGTCACATATACACCTCGCCGCGCTGAGGCGCGGCGAAAAAAGAGGTATGGACGGACGCCATAGATCGTTGTAATGTGTGTAGGACAACCCCTCTGACCCATTAACGGGCGCCGTTTGTTCCCACATCGCGCGAAATTACACAGCTCATGTTTTCTTTGCGTGTTTGGTTCTTGCTGCAATGGACACGCTCTTCCCCGCCGGTTTACTGACCTACTTTGATTCCTCCCTTTCATCCACCCCTTCCCACTTCAACTTCGCAAGTGTCTCATCAGTAACAGAAATTTCTCACTGGGTCACTATGGCATTGCATTTATCATCAGCGTACCATCGTGTTTATGGAACAAAGGGCATTGCCAGATGTGGCATTGTCCTCTCCGCCCTCGAGTCCACCATCAAGCATTTAGTGGAGGAGGAGGAGAAAGGTGGAGATTTCGACGCCCCCACCCTCGACGTGATGGACTGGAGCGACAGCACGGACGGGCCGAGTGCTGTGGCACTCTCCTACGCAGAGCCGCCCAGAATCTTCGTCGACCTGCCGACCAGCCGGAAGGTGGTGTTCTTCATATGACGGAGCTACCACAAGCGTTACTGCCAGGTACCATTAAGTTGCAAGAAAGATAGAAGTTATGTATAAGGTGCTTAATAAAATCCAGTGTTCATCGATGAGCAGTGGTTAGTGCAATTAATAGACAAACTAATCTTAAGGTGGGAGCTTTCTGCGGACACGTCTGCTCCAGCCTGGAGCAACCAACCCTGTCGATCATGCCTCCGGTGACGATGATGGATCTGGCGGACAACGATGAGCGGTTCACAATTTGACAGTAATGGCTGTTGCTGAAATCCTCAACCTGGCTAGACTTGCAGTCCCATGGGAACCAGCGTAGTTTCCCCAGCCTTCAGGATTTTCTCAATGGGGCTGGTCAGGTCGTAGCCGACCCTTCCGGCTGTCATGCGTCTTGCCAACTGGGCGTTTGGGTGCAGGCGCTTCACAAGCAGAATGGGTGCCATTTTGTGTCAACAGCGCAGCCCTAAAAGTCAACCTATGTACTGTACGTACAGACACAACAACACGAAATCGACACTCTTTTAGCGCAGTCTTCTTGTTGATTTGAACTGCTCTCGAGAGCAGTCGTCAGCAACGGCTACTAGGATAGGGTAATGCAGTTTCGTAGAAGGCTCCGCTATGAGATCCTCTGCCATTTTGGCCACTCGGTGCTCGTTCACGGGTCTCTCGAGTTCATCCGATTCGTCAAGTTGGTCCACAGAGCAATTCAGTAGAGCTAGAACAAGCTTTTGTGTAACGAGCTCCAGACTACAAAATTGAGTTTCCCTGACTGCCACTGTACAGAGTTGTGATCTTTTGCAGTCGCTCTATAAAAGTCCTGCAATAAAGTCAAATCCTGGGGAAATCAAAGCTTGATGTTGTAGGCAACGAAGTACATAGTATAGATACTCGCTCATTACTCACACAGCAACTTTGAAAGATGAAGTTGGCTCACCCAGACTGTACAGTTGCTTCCGGGCTTCGTGATCGTCCACAACAGCCTGCACTTTCTGGACCCTCTTATCTCTCCGCTGCCACTTTGTGCTGCATTTCATCACGCACCTCCGGCCGGTGTTGTATCCTATTTGTACGCGTGTTCTAAACGTACGCACTACGCGCGCATAAACAGGACATCCAAAACGTGCGCGCGCACGAATAGGACAGCGGGGTAGCGTCCTAGTACGCTTGCATCTTTCTGCAAAGGAATTTATTGGCAAGCGGCTAAATAGGATAGTGCCGCGGAGTCCTAAATGCAAGTCATATGTGCGCTAGACAGTAGTGATGGTAACTCGACACTGGGTGTGTACTTACCCAGTTTTACAGTGTTTATTATAACTGGGCGTAACCAGTTTTGCTTACCCAGTTTTCAAGTTTTGGAAATTGCGATCCCACATCATCGCAATACCTATAAAGTAGCTCTGCAGTTACGTCTGCGCTCTGTAGTTGAACTGTTGTATGTACGTGTACAGAACGACACAACCGCTTTGCTTGAAACAGATTCGCCTATAAGTGTATCTACGCAAGCAGTGGTTTGCCTCTGTGCCTATAAATAATCCCATATATGTATTGTTTCTAAATTGTTCTACATACATCGATTTATAGTGCTGTCAGGCGAACACCCATCTACCGTTAGATTCAGTTTATAGATACTGGCAGAAAGCTGTGAAGTGAGCCATCGATCATCAACAATACATACAGCAATAATACATCAACAGTACATACAACCAGAATATTGAGATAATACAATGATCCAACCATTGGCAATCGGAGAACTACTGCGTAGATGCACAAACAAGATCCATCCAGGGGTGAGCATAGAAACTGAAAATCTCAGTTTCAGTTAAGTTCACTGAAATAGTGTCGGTACGCACTACTGAAACTACATAGTTTTAGTTGCAAGATTGGTATTTGAGGCATATGCTTGGTTCATCTTAGTTTGATTTTACGCCTTGCTTATTGACAATGACGAAACAACTTGGAATGCACCATACATGTATGGTAATCAGAAACTCAGCAACGCATCCATGCAAGATGGCATGTAGGTACGCTTTACAGCCGCGAGTAGCGTACTTATATCGAAACTCAGTTTCAATAACTGAAACTGAAACTCAAAAACTCCTTTACTGAAACTGAAACTGATACTGAAACAAAAATGAAAATAGTGAGATTGAAACTGAAACTGAAACTATTTATACTCCACAAAAAGTGTGGAGTATATAGCGTTTGTGCGCGAAACGCAGTAATTTGGACCGGATGGGGTTCGCGCGTGCAGCGGCCGATTTGCAAACGGTCTTTTGCGTTGGGTAGGTCTAGTAGGTGGGCAGGGTGGACACCAAACGGGGTCACGCTCCGGTGCCCCGTTGGCGGGAAATTCAAAAATTTAAATTTTCAAAGTACTGAAAATTGGGTTGGGCAAGGTAGAACTCGAAAAAGTTGCATATAATGGTATATACTATCTTTTGATATGTTGTAGTACTCGATGGGGCCGAGGGTGGAAGAAATGAATTGGATCGCTGCGGGACCCATTTTGAAATTTGAAAAATTCGCGATTTTTCGCTATTTTCCGACTTTGACGGGTTGCTGTGCGCGATAGGTAGCAGCTAGAGCTGCAACACCGCTTTTGGTGCTCCTTCCCAGATGTCCTCTATCGAATGAGCCATGAACGGAGAAAATCGGTTGAGACACAAAAAAGTTATCTTGGTGGAACTTTTTTGACTCCGGGGTCAAAAATTGCGCTTTTCGCGTTTCAGCGTCTGTGGCGCTCGAATGCGTTGCCGAATCGGTTCAAAAGTGGTTTCAAACGATTCTACGTTGAAATATGGTCCAGAAAAGTGTTTTTGGCAAATTTGCAGAGCTACAGTAACCCTGCCGCGTCCATTTGAATATTGGGTGTCGGGTCGACTTTCGCGATATTATACTCGATTTCGGGGTTTTCGGGGGCGCTGATTACGAATTTGGCATTCGTTTTGCGTTTAGATGATGTTTGAACGTACCTATGACGAATTCGCATGCTACCGTACCCCAAGTGCAGAATGTTGGTTCTGCGAGTCCATAGGAAGTTAGGGGTGTTGTATGTCGATTCTGGGGTATTCTGGGATGTAGATCACGAATTCGGCATTAGTTTTGCGATTGGGAGTGTCAGGAGACCACAACAGGAGAGGAGTCACCGTGCGTAGGAGTTCAAATTTGTGGAGTATACTGCGTCCCCCGGACGACTTGCCTGGTTTAACTTTAACTTTCAGCAGCAGTACCTCACCGCCGCCACAATCAGGGCGCTGCATCAGATTGATCCGACGGCGAGCCCGACCTACTCGAGGGTGTGCTACGCCTACGGCAGCGGCCAGCGCATCCTTCGCCTTCGTCAACGGACGAAAAGTCGAGGACTGCAGCAGGAGGTTCGACAACCAAGAGGCCGCCGTCGCCAGCCTCAACCAGAACTTTGCCACGAGCGTGGCCAACGTCGCTCACAGACCCAGCTGTAAGGGGCGGCGAGCAGACGACGGAGGACGACGACGACGCCGATCAGTCAGGGCACAAGGTTAGCCCGCCAGTCGTCATCATCATCGGCAGAGGCGGCCGCGAATGAGACGGCCCAGTCTGGGCCGCCTGAAGAGCGGTCAGATCCGCCTTCCCCACCCCCCTCTGCCGAGCTGCCGGTTGCCGACGAGTCGAGGGAGAGCAGGGAAGAGCTGGAGCCTTCGATCGGTGGTGGCTGCAGCGGAGCGAGAGGAGTTGGCGGCCGCCCACGACACCGAGATACGACGCCTGCGAGAGGAGAAGACGGCTCTTGAGCAAGGCTTCGAGGAGCAGCTTCTGAGAGCTCCGGACTGCCGAAGACGACGGCGCCTTTCTTTGGGCCACCACTTGCTTGCGAGCTTGCCATCTCAGGTCGGCGCACGCGGCTTCGTCTCTGGGAGCGGAGAGCAGCGGTAGGCTGGGTTTTGGCGCTGAATAGGAGGGCGGCGAATCTGGCGCTTGAGTTGGGGGGAGGGAGGGTAGGAATGGAGCCGGTATGTCCGAAAGGAATTCGAGCAGCCGAATCATTTCCCGCCGCTCTCTCCATGTCTTGCATTCGCAGTCACTCAATCCTTTCGCCTTGGTGCGCGACCGGACGTAGCACGCCGCACATGTGCGCGCAGCGGCGCTCTGTTCCGATGGCGCAGGGTCTATTCATCCGCCGTCACTTCGAAGTCGGTTCGCACTGTCAGTTTAGCGCAGCATTCGATGAAAGCTTGTATATGAAAGAAAAATTCAGTTCGGCGGTAGTTTGTACTGTGTAATTAGTGTCGATTATCAGTGTTGTGCGGCGACTGTCTGCCGTGCTGGTTTTGCGAAATCAGTACGGCGCAGCCGTCTTACAGTAGCAGGGCGTCATATGTACGTCAGGCGTGCTCCATAGCCACGTCGTCGGCAGCATTCTGCCGAGCGGCCACGACCTCGCTGTCTTCGGAGCATTCCAGCGGGCCGTGCCCGACGCCCTCCTGAGTATCTACCACCGAGAGACGGACAGGGTGGTCCACTTCCAGGCGGGCGGCTCCATCATCTACATCGGCAAGATGACTGCCTGCAACGTCGTGGTCCACCGCCGTGTGCGCGTGACCTCAAGGTGCAGATGGTCAGCCGCCTGCGCGACCGCTAGCGCCGAAGCGTGCCGGAGGAAGAGTCGGAGGAAGATGAGTAGAAGGAGCCTTCGACGAAGATAGCCCAGTGATAACGATCCACTGGAGCAGGCGTTGAGAGAGAATAGAGTGAGAAGTGTTGAGAGGTTTGGGGTGGGCGTGACCGCAATTCGTCCATCAGATGTTGAACGAAGAGCGGAAGCACCTTTGGCGCGAGATCGGGCGCCTTTACACGTCGACGGAAAGACTTGCCTTCTCGTCTCTGAAAGGCTTCCACAACTACCTGAAATCGTCAGGCTATAAGATCTCGCTGGCCGAAACGAAGCGCGCCCTTCACTATTCATTTCCAAATCTAGCACGTTTCAGTGGCGCGGTGTACCAGGTAGATAAGCACGAGTGAGCGGTCGAGAAGTCAGCAACTAGCTGTTTCAGTGCGATCGGCTGTGGTCACTGGACGTATTCAAAGCGAGTACACGCGAGCTGCGTGGCCTTCAGGCCAAAGGCGGCTTCTTCCTGGCCATCGACGTGTTTAGCGGTTTCGTACAGATCAGGCCGCTTGGCGCTGCGCAAGGCGTTTTAATCTGGTAAAGACGCTCGCCAATATGATCGAGACTCTCCATCGCCAGCCCAAAGTAATAGAAAGTGACTCGGCGACGACTTGCAAGAGCGGTGCATTCGCACAGGTACATTTGGTACTCCACCTCCCCCACCCTCTGGATGCACGCACAATGTACGGCCGCGATTACAGATTGCACAGAATACACATTTATGACAGATACACGTTTATGGCGGACAGACTTCGGTAGCACACTCTACAGAAGAAATTGTCGATTCCATGAGTTCTGCGGCACTGCATACTGAAGAGGCAGCGGTGGATGAGTCTTCTGTTCAAATCCTGAGCCTTCAGGAGCAGTGGTGCGAGTATTAGGTTGACTCTGGCCGTAGCGGTGGTGTAGGGGGGAAGCTTCACGTTGGCTGGGGCTTCCGCTCCCCCTCTGAAGCTCGCGCATTGTTAGAAGTATGGGTTTCTTCGCCTGAGCCCCCTTTCTCTATCAGCTCTTCTCTCGTCTGACAGACTGACGCCAAAACATCAGCACGGACGAGAATATAAGCAAGCGATGCGCGTCAATGGCGCACAAGGATTTGCTCACTGCTTCTTAGGTCTATGAATCACTGCTGTCGGATCGACCTATTTTAGCTCTGTATTTCCGGTCGGCCGAACACTCTGTAGGGACGAAAGTTTACCTAAGTCCTAACTCGGAATCTAAAGCATCTACCATAAATTCACAAAAAAATTCTGCTCGACAGTTGGTTGTCCGAAGAAGTATTGCGGCACAGCCCCGGCTTCGCCGGTTTGTTGCTCTTCGATTCGAAGCTGGATGTAGACGGCTGCAATGCTTGCTCGCCATTTTCACAGACAGCCGCCATTCATCGCACCAACACTGGACTGAGAAAATGGCGACATTTGCATACTTGCAACCATGTAAGTAAAAGGTGCGCTACTCACCAGGTCCTGTCTTCGTAGTAGACATCTTGTAACAGCTATTTCTGGCACTGATGAGGTTCTATATCTGGGACAATCACGGTTTCGGGTTCTTTAGCGTATCCACAGCCGCCCTCCTCCGCAACGTGTAGAACGACTTGAAGCTTCACACCACAAACGGATAGTTTGAGATGCGCCGACGCTTTAGTATTGCTCACAACTGCGATGGCTACATCTTTCCCGGGATTGCTCAATATTGTACGTACACCTGACATTTCACCATTGATCTGAGGCGGTATTGCATTGACATATTTACTTGTACATTACTTCATTCGACTTTTTCAAATCGGTACACTTTCTCACGCCACACTACATATGCGTACCGTACAAGGTAGCCTTTGCGCGTACCCTCCATCCTCAACACGAAGCTGATGTCGAGCTCGATACTGCCCCAGCAGTCGTCGTCCACGTATTTTCCGTGGGCGACCGTCTCCGCGTCGAAGTAGTCGTTCCACTTCTCCTGTTCTCGCGCCTCAAGGTACACACTTGCCAAGACAATGGCAGTAGGCCATTTTGGTGGGAAGCGCGCATAGCCCATTACTCAAAGCAGGCGGAACAGACAAAGAGAGGGGGGGGGGGGGGGAGTAGTAGGCGGAATCGATTTTCCCCACTTGGAGGGACTAGAGGCCAACGATCGATATGCGCGCCGCTTGAGAGCGGAATAAACAGTTGCTACGCACAGAGTGGAAAACAAGCGTGTCGGGTTGGCGTCAAGTTGGGAGAATGGCATTTCAGCAAAGCCCGCACGCGCTTCCCTTCTTTAGGCTCTTTAGGTTGTGAAACGAACTGCACGCCTCTTTTGTTTCAGCCATCGTCCAGTGATGGCCGAGCCTGGCTGCGGCAAGCCCTCATCTAGTGGAACCCCTCTGGAACTGTTGGAGGGCCTCCTAGACCTACAAACAGAGCGTCTCAAACTCGAAGTATTCACCAATAATTTTCACTTCAAGCCCGATTTCTCCGCAGCTGGAATGTCTATGGCCGAGTATCTGATTCTCATGCAAGCGTTGATCAACGTGCAGGAGCAAGCCTGTCGTCAAAATATTCAAGGCGAGGTCACTATCCCGCTACCTGGTACTTGGTTTCCCATAGTTGTTACATACTTAGGTGAATTACCTCGGGACACTCTGTAGGAAATATGCGCCTGACTGTTGGTGGGGAGCATGGTTAGTAGCGGTGTTTGTTATGTGCTAAAATGCCAAGAAAACACGTACCTCACTCTTCAGCCTTTGAAAATTCTGCGAAACCTTCTGAGTGTTGACATTTGCCTCGGCCACGCCTCCTCCCACGTTCATTGGTTGCCCATGACCTTCGCGCACTGTCTGCCCGCCTTCCCTCTCGCACGATATTAGTTAGTCTTAGTGTTGTCTTGACTGGGTTACGTCTAATAAAGGGACCAGAAAGGAGACTCGCTATCTAGCAGTCTACATGAGCATCCTCCCCTCCATCGTCGAGGTAAGACCAATTGCCTGCTCCCATGTGTTATGCGCATCAAGCAATCTTATAGGGTTCGAAGCGACTCATAAGCGCGGGAAAGGCATTGGCGTATCCCAAGAAGTAGAAGAGTGAATAACTTCGCAGGAATAGTGTATCTCGACTTGGATATCACTGTACATGTGGTAGCCAAGCCTAGTAAACTGTTGATACCCGACTGGTTCAAGGCTTTTTCTGAGCGGTTTATGCACTTGCACACACTATGTTTGGCGCGCCAGTGCAATGACACTTCGTAGAATGGGCATGGACAATGTGTGTGTGAATGTGTGCAATGGCACAAGTTTATTACTTCACTGCAGTGCTCTAGTGCTTGTCTTACGCGATTGGCTTCAGAATGTCTCGCTACTGCATTCGTAAGCCATCCAAGCGTAAATGGCGACCTCCATGCCAGTTAACGCGCACGTGGGCGGCGTGTCCTAAGCGTGTGGAAGCGTTGTGCAAAGTGCCATGGTCATAATTCTTCAATGACCTTCTTGTCATACTGTCACTACACAATCACAATCACTGTCATCTCAAACAAGGCCGTATGTACTTAAGGTGTAAGTGTTTGTCTTGTTACATAGGACCTTCCTTCAGAAAATCTCGCGGTACTACTACTGCGTCTGGCGAAGAGGGTTCCAAGCTGTGTGAGAAAGATGGCGAAGGCTAGGATCTGCATCTGCTCGGATCACGTGAACAGCCGTAGGCTACTCAAGTGTGCCATGAGCTGTTGTAAGGTAAAGCCACTCAGTGTCCGTTCGAACGTGCATGTACGCCTACGTATGTAGAAGTAGCCAACGCGCTGCCAAGGTCAGCTCTGCGAGGCGCGTGCCAGCCGAGGACATTTGTCAGTCGGCGTCCTCTGTCGTGCATGAGGGCCTCAAAGTGGCTTCTATTATGTGAACTTCAGTTTGTGGGTAGACGAAGTGTAGTCGATGATTGACCCGTCGACGATTGAACACCTGGTGGATACATAACTGCAGCCAGTCTGACATGATGGTGCTGTGTGCAGAATTCATTCTAGCTGAGGACAGCACACAGCGCAATATGACTACCAGTAACCCCTTACCTAAACTGAAGGCCTGTCTGAACGGTGACGCCAACTGAAGGTTTGGTGCTCTGCAGGTACAATTGCTAGTCAGTAGAATTTTTCGCTTTCAATGTTAGTGGACTGTTGAGTGCGATAGGTGAGCCAAGTCCTGGAGCAAATGAGGGTATTTGTGGTCAACTTATGTCTGTGAACTGGTGGTGTTGATTTCAGCGGTCCCTTAGAAAGGAAGAGCAAACGTTCCATGTCTTTCGGCAAAATATCCTAGCGCGACAGCAAAATTTCCAGCCTTATTTCCAGCTCCGTATTTTAAGTCCCCGTGGCGCCGAGTCTGGAGTTCCAACCCGAGTAACTACAGAAGGCGCGCGCCAAGGTGGCCGCCAGGAAAGCGGTCATGTCTGGGTTCCGTCAAGCCGTGTGAGACTACGTCGACCTCTACAGACCCTGGACCTCCTCGATTGCGCTGGAGGATGTCATCGTCTGGGGAGAGCTGCCCCTGGCGGACTACGATATCGATTGTCTTCGCCTTGCGCTTATACTCCGTCTAATGTGCTCTCAGAGAGTCGCGCGCATTGGAAACGCTACAGCCTCCGTTTCTGACTGCTGGACTGCTATATTCTGTATACTGTAGTCACCGTATTTCTCTCTCACTTCTTTTCGTGAACGCTGCTGACATTTGGCTTCTCAAACTCTACTTAGTCTTTGATGCCAAGCCTAATTCCAGTCGTCAACGGCCAGAGAAGACGGGCTCGCCTGGTCAACAATGGACACAGCCGCAGGCAAAATCTCTGTTTCCTAACATACACAAGTCGGTAAAGTACGGAATATACAAAACCACACGGACGCAAACGTCCCCGAGGCTACCAAACCTCATGCCTACAGTTCGATCGGCGACGGCACCTTTCTACCTTCCAGCGCTCTCGCGTATTCTCCGTTTGTCCCCACACTTCGAAAAACTCGGAAAAACTATCGCAAAAGCTCCAGAATCCTAGATGATTTCAGGTTTGCGGTATTCCCGACTGGCCCACGCCAGGCCTTTGTCGATGAGAGCTCTTCCCTCCGCCACCCTGTCCTTCTTTATTCCACCACCACTGCTTGTCGTGGATGTCGAAAGCCAGCGCCATGCAGAACCTCGACAGCCTGGCCTCACTCGCTCTACCCTCTATGACTTTCCGAATCTTCTTCTCAGAGAGTCGATATTCCTTCCTCACTTAGTTTAGTACTGAGAATGTTTGCACAACCGCCTCCTACAGTAGGCAACGAATCTCTCATCGTCGTAGATGCCGACTGTACTCCCCTGGGAGTGACCATGGTCTTCAGACCCAGGATCCAACCATACCTGGTTTGGACAGGGGAGGCGTTCGAAAAGCAATTCCACTCCACTCAGTCATCGAGCCACAATAAGTCAAAAGACATTTTCGACTGCAGCAACAGTGCAGAAGACCTACGCTCCTTCAGCTTGTAGTGGTTTGGGAAATATTTTCTCCCCATTCTGGAAGTTGAGTTCAAATTGAGGACTGACGTAATCTGCAAACGAGTTTTTGAACACACACAGTGCACAGCAATGCGGAAGGAATGGCTAGCGCATTAGACGCTACCGCCAGGAATGAGCGGTGCAGAGACAAGCCGCTTGTCAACGGAATTCATCAACATGCGTCAATCGGGCTACGGAAACTAGGAGAAAACAAACTTCCTTGACGAGACCGTGTATGTTGCGAAGCCAAGGACCTTCGCACTATGCACGTACGTCAGGCAACAAAAGCGAACAGGACAACGCATATATACTAAGCGCCCCTATATACTAAGCGCCATAGAGTCTGTTTGTTTGTTTGTCCATCTGTTAACACGATAACTCTAGCTACAGTTGACGGATCGCGATGATCTATGGCTTAAACTGACCGTCGTGACATGTAGTTTTGCACCTCCTATTGTGGACTTTGGCCGATGACTAAATTCCACAATATTTTGCAAATATCGGCTGCGCCAGTACATTCTGAGCACAGAAGGCTCCGCACACTGCGATTGATGTTTGATTTCGCGCCAAAAGCACTCTACAGTATCACCATTCATGACAGAGTTGTCGTTGTGAGACTCCAAAGTGTATTCGCAGGCACTGCATGCACTGGCAGGTGCACAGCATCAAACTGCTTTGGATGTATGTCAAATGTCTTTAGATCCATCTGAATTCTCCTAAGGGCTAAACCCAAATGCCTACCTATGGGCTAAACCCAAGTATCTATTGTGTATTTACAGGCACGGGAGCTGGTGCGAGCCTAAATGTAGGCACTGGCTGGGGCACAGGGTTGAATGGCTTGAGATCTATCTGAAATGCCCTATGGGCTAAACCCAATTGTCTAAAGGCTAAATCCAAGCGTCTATTGTGTATTTGCAGGTACGGGACTGATGCAGTCCTAAATGCAGGCACTGGCAGGGGCACAGGGTCGAATGGCTTGAGACCTATCTGAAATGCCCTACAGGCTAAACCCAAGTGACGACAGGCTAAACTCAAGTTTCTATTGTGTATTTACAGGCATTGGAGCTGGTGCGATCCTAAATGGAGGCACTGGCAGAGGCACAGTGTCAAATTATTTGGGATGTAACTGTAACATCCTGCGGTGGGCTGAATTCGATGATGGCATTATCTCCTTCATGCTTTGCAGATTACCCATGGGCTATTGACCATAGACCATTCTCCTACGGGCTAGCCATTGAAATTTTCTCGTTGAGACGCTTCAAACGAACCCCTATTTGATATGGTTCTGATGTGTTTTGAATTTGTTAACAATTTGTCAGTATACTGAAACTCCCCTTCGCAGTCGACATTTTTGCCCCCAGGGCGTGCGTGGTAGGTCGTCAAGGCGGTTTTGCTGATGCCAACTTTATTTAATTTTAATTTAATTCTGCTGCTGCTGTTCTATATTTAATTTAATTTAAAGGTGCTGATGCCTCCTGAACGAGCGGGGGCACTTTGAGGCACGTACAAAACGAGTAGGACAGTTTTGGGACACGTTTGCAGGGGCTCCTGAACAAGCGGGGGAACACCTTGAGGCACGCACAAAACGAGTAGGATAATTTTGGGGCACGTATGCAGGGGCTCCTGAACGGGGGGGACGCTTAGATGCTGCACTGCACGCGCACAACCGTGGGTGGGGCAACAATAGAAGGCGGACTCGACGAGATGCTGATGGACGTTAGAGCGTGATCTGGAGGAGAAGGAGAAGAAGGAGAAGAAGAAGACGGAGAAGAATTCACCCCCCGCCGTTGGGACAAGAACACGCCGCGATCCTTTTTGCGCCTGTAACTTTCGCTACACTGCACCGATTTTCACCAAATTTGGAATTTAATCTATTCGTAATGAAGTCCTTTAGTGTGCCAAATTTCAACCAGTTCCGATCAGCGGAGCCAGAGAAACAAGTATCGTGATGATGGGAAAAGGTGCGCGCGGCCGAGATGGAACATATTATGGTTTGGCGCTGCCGCGCCAACCATGATGTGAGGGGCATGGGGACGCCAAAGCTGACGATCGTGATGGGAAGGCAGGATCGTCACACTCCCTCGCTGCTAGCTCAGTTGCCCCCAACTGAGGGCATGATTACGGTAGCTAACGCGCCAATACAGGGTTAGTTTTGAAGAAACGTGCGACACACACACACGAGCAGTCAATATGATTTTTCTACGCACTACATACAACAAATTTCGCTGATCCGTCTCACTTGACCACGCTGATAGTCCTTCTGGATACCGCTGACAGTTCTCCACTCACGGTTCGGCTGAGTCCATTCACCAACGCTGACAGTGACACCCTGTTTGAGTGCTTTTCTCCTCGCTGGTACTCGTAAGCGTCTGGGTCCCAATGGTCACCACACTGCGGACGGCCTTCACGTTGATCTCCGGCTCCGCCACCTGCTTCACGCTGCTTCCCTGATCCGTGGTCGTCTCGACGCTGCTCTCTTGCTCCTTCGTTGTCTCGACGCTGCTCTCTTGCTCCTTCGTTGTCTCGACGCTGCTCTCTTGCTCCTTCGTTGTCTCGACGCTGCTCTCTTGCTCCTTCGTTGTCTCGACGCTGCTCTCTTGCTCCTTCGTTGTCTCGACGCTGCTCTCTTGCTCCTTCGTTGTCTCGACGCTGCTCTCTTGCTACTTCGTTGTCTCGACGCTGCTCTCTTGCTCCTTCGTTGTCTCGACGCTGCTCTCTTGCTGTGGTTCGCTGCTGTCGCCTTCGCTGTTCCAATTCTCTCCCTGGGATTCGCCGTTGCCGTTCGGACTGCTGTTGTCAGGTTGAGCCATTCCACTCTGGGCCCCGCTGTTGCCGCTGCCACTGAGGAGGGACTGCTGACTTCCGTCCGGGTTATCGATGTGCGAGAAGGTGCTCAAGGCATCGGGGCAGGCCGTCAAGGGGTAGGTGTCGTAAAGAGCGCCCCCTCGCTCAAGGTAGGCCTCGACGTTGGTGAGCCCACGCTCCATCAATTCCCAGAACTCGTCCGCCTTGTTGACGGGGCACAGCAGATGAAAGAGTCCCTCGCTGTGTCTTCTTCCCTGACTCGACCACCAACGTACCGTAAATCCTCCAATAAGCGCCCCCCCTCGAGTAGGCGCCCCCCCCCCCCCCCCCCCTATAGGAAGGTCGGAAAAATAAGCGCCCCCCCCCCTCCAATAAGCGCCCCCCCCCCCCCCCTAGAGGTAGGTTGAAAAAATAAGCGCCCAGGGCGCTTATTGGAGGATTTACGGTAGGTCATATTCTGATCGGCAGACGTAAAAGTTGGTCTTGAGCTCCGCATCCGCCAACTGTAGCGTATTGATGAAGGTGTCGACTGCTTCGGTCGGGAAGATCAGATGGACGTGGTGGCTTCCTCCGGGAGGGTTCGGCAGCCACGAATTCCCATAGATCTCCTCCATACTCGTGGTGATCTTCGACACGGTGTTAGTGACAAAGAGACTCTGCCAGGGGGCCAGGTTAGGCGCGTTGAGTTTGAGCCCTTCCAAGAAGCTGGAACCTGATCCACTGACTGCCGCCATTCTCTGGATCCCACAACGTTGACGACGGCCCCATGGTGGCAATGTGGTTTCACAAGCCGGTGACATTCTGGGATTCAACCCTTCACCAGGGAACAACCGAGGGAGACCCTCTTCCATCACTGCCTCTTCGTCCCGCCTCTGGCAAGCCACCCTCAGTCCACCACACCATGCCAGTCCATCGAGGATGAGTCCGCTTGGAAGAGATAGGCCGGATTGCTGAATGTGGGACTCGGCTCCCTCTCCGCCGACACCGGCTCGCCTCCATTGTGGATGTCGGAGCGCAGACGCTGCAGGAAGAGTACTCGGTTGGGCGACAGGGGCTCGGGGGAGGGGGGCAGCGAGGGAAAGAGCCAGTGGATCCGTTCGACCAAGTCCCAGTCTTCTTCGCCGTCGCTTCGCGGCTGGACAGACGAGCAGGACGGCGGAGTCAGCGGCGGCGACATGTACATAGTAGAAATCGCACTTTTAGAGCTTGTTTAGTTTCACCGACATACTGCAATTTGCTTCTGTCACAACTCACAAGTGATAAGATGTACAACATTTTTGTGTTGCAGTTGATAGTAATGTCGAAGCGGCCATCTTCCACAAATGATTATGAATGCCAACGGCACATCTTCGCAGCATGGATTACTCCACTCTGTTTAGGCGTTCTTCAAGTAAGTCGTCATCCATAATGTGAAATAATCTAAAGATAATGTGAAATGTAAGGAAGACGAGTAAAGGCAGCAAATGGCAGCAGTGGGAACGTACGGATGGGCGTGCAATCCCGCCTTTGAGCCGTGCAATCTAGTCATCAGATCTGTTTCTGCACCACGTATTCGCGCAGATTTAACGATAAGACGTTGGGAGTTAGTGTTGTTCGTCTGAATTTGGATAGCACTTTTACTGTTATAATACGGCTCGATAGCGTAGGGCAATCAGGGCTACCTGGCTGGATGGATAGGGATGCTGCTGTGGACTGTTTGGCTGACTGAACTCAATGACTTTTACTACTTGGTCCTTCAAACATCGTGACGCCTACGCTCCAGCTCGCGTATCCAGACGGTCTGCTTGACTTTGACGCCAGCCAGTGCGACTGCCAGTGCTGATTTCGTATTGCGTGTCCTATGCAGTGCGTCGTTAGATACTCTTTCCATTACTGATCACTGATGTCCGGTTTTGTTAGCAAACTATACTATTCGTTCTGTCGTAAATGAAATGACAAATAAAATACGCTCCGCAGTAGGTCAAACAAGATTAGTAGACGGGGGCAGAGCCCCTCGGGGCACTCCTCCCCTCTTTCAGAAGAATTTTGGGAGTTGAATCATGCTGCCCATTGATCAACGAGACATGTCAGTGAGGCTTACGGGCCATTCTGATCGAAAATTAATAGCAAATTCGGAATTGTGACTCTCCAATACCCCACATTTAACATGCAACACACCTAGCTTCAGCTGAACTGACACAACCAGGTTTTCCACTTGAGGGCACATATGGTGGCAAGCGAATTCTTCAAAAATGGTCCCACACATTTCAAAGCGAAAGGACAACGTCAAATTCGTGATCAGCGTCCCCGGAAAGCCGGAATCGAGTACTTACACAGTAGGTGTCCCAGACAAATCCGACAGCCAAAATTTTGAATTCAAATTTCCCGCCAAAATACGCGTCGGACGAAAAAATGCTTATAACAAAAACAACGTATCTTTTGATGTTCTATCACGTGAAAGTCCAACTGACACCGAAATATCTCAATTGATCCCACTTTGCACCGGAATACCGAAAATTTGTCATAAATTTTTAAATTTAGCCTAGAAATAAGATGGCACAAAGCCAAAATTCTGCCACAGTGAAGATAATTGTAAGGCTAAAAACTCTGCTAATGTCGTCGAAATCGATTGGCACAGCAAAAAATGGGATTGGCAGACTTATGAATTTGGACATGCGAAAATCGCAATTTTCGACCCCGGAGTCGAAAAAGTCGTAGTGTAAGAAAGTTTTTTGTGTTTCGCCCGATTTTCTCCGTTCATGGCTCATTCGATAGAGGACATCTGGGAAGGAGCAACAAGAGTGGTCTCGCCGCTCTAGCTGCTACATAGCTCGCACAGCAGCCCGTCAAAGTCGACAAGGGGTCAAAAATCGCGATTTTTTCAAACTTGGCGCCAAAATGGGTCCCGCGGCGATCCAATTCTTTTCTTCCACCCTCGGCCCTATCGAGTACTACAACATATCAAAAGATAGTATATACCATTATATGCAACTTTTTCGAGTTCTACCTTGCCCAACCCAATTTTCAGTACTTTGAAAATTTAAAATTTTGAATTTCCCGCCAACGGGGTCCCGCAGCGTGACCCCACTGGTCTTCCACCCTGGCCCCTTACTAGACCTACCCAACGCAAAAGATCGTTTGCAAATCAGCCACTTCACGCGCGAACGCCGTTGACTTAAAGAAGGTGGAATTTATTAATTTCGACTAAAAATCGATTTTTTGAAATTTTCACACGAAATTCGACAATTACGAATAAAGTGATCTACTACAAAGTTGTAGAGCTCGCCAAGCTCGATCGAGTGGTCTTAATCCCTCCTCGATATGAGCATCCTATCAAAAGTTACGCATGCTCAAAGCTTTACCCAGAAACCCGGGACCCAAGTTTGGGCTGAATTTCCCGGCCCGGAGCATACCTGACCGGATTTCTAGAAGCGGATTCGGATTCACCTATCTAGGCTTAGTAGTATGCCAAAAAACTACTACGCTCGCTTCTTACACAACCAAGATCCTAACTGGGTAGTAAACCCTACTTTTGGGTCCAAAAACCCGGTTTTTGCTACCCGGCCCGGGCAGGACCGGACCCAGCCCGGCGGCGCCCCCACCATCGGATAGCCCAATGTCTTTTACATATTCGGCCCAAAGCTCGCCTCCCTCCGTTCTACCAGAACACTATTCTAAGCGTCCAAAGTTCGTCGGAGGCCGAAAAACCGGGTTTTGGCAACTTGCCAAAAATCGGGTCCCGGACGGAAGTCAGCACCCCCGATGCAGGCTGCCCCATCCAGAGACCTATCGAATAAAAAAAACTTCGCCCCGATCGGCCAACTCTAGCCCGACTTATGAGCGTTTGAATTTACACAGAATCCGCACCATCACTATAGCACTCCTCCCTTTTGGAGGGGAGGAGTGCCAACAACAGGCGGCCTGAACAAGGCTGTCGAAACATCATGTCACAAGACTGCCACTGCAGCCGCTGTATCCCAAGTGTGATGTGTGCCTGATTCGGGCGATGGAGAGTGCTGCTCGGAATTTGCCGATTCTATTACGGTGACGCCCGCCATCCCCAACAGCCGCCACTATGACAACGCAGCAACCAGCACTACAACGACCGCCACAACCACCGCTACTACAGTCCCATTCACATTTAGCAATTACCTTTCCTCCTATCGCGAGTTGTCTACGACAGCGACAACAGGCCAGTCGATGCTGCGGCCCTATAGGATCGCCAACAACACCCCAACATCATGGCTTCAACGGGCAGTTTCAGCAAAAGTGGGGGGGGGGGGGGGGGGTTACTGGAGGAAATACGATAGTTATGTTAATGTGTGCTTCAACCAACTTCCTGTCGTGAATTCCATCAAGGCAAAACATTGAGCGTACTCACATTTCGACTTGCGGCATGGCTGACGAATGGCTTGACGAACTGCGCGATCACGATTCACGAGACTAAATCCGTAAAGGATTGTAGACGCCGCAACCAAACACCCCGAAACACTAATCTTGCCTATACATACACGCTGAAACGTTCGCACTCTGCACCTACCGTACCTCCAGATTTGCGCGCTAAAGCACTCACTCACGGTACCTTCGCACGCTGAAAGCTCAGACTTTCGAGCGAAACTGTAGAGCCTCTTTCTCGCGAATGGCGCTGTTTTGAAAGGAGGGTCGACGACCACGCCGTTGGCTGCGATTACGACACCAGCGGGCCTTTGCAATTTTGAGACAGCGGTGCCGCGCGCCCGCTTAGAGAAAGGTGCGTCGCACCTTTGAAGAGACAGTGCCGCCTTGCATCTGCCGATGATTGAGGATCGTCGAACTGCTTGATAGTGGTGGCAGCCGAAAACTAAGTAAGTACTTACTTAGTTTTACTTAGTTATTTTGAAACTGAGTACTAAGTTTCTTACTTACCGGGTTTTTCCGCTTAAGCGCCCCCCCCGCATAAGCGCCCCGGGGCGCTTACGAGGTTTTCACTGCCACATAAGCGCCCCGGGGCGCTTACGTGGTGCCAAAGTTTTTCGCCATGATGGCAGTAAAATAGCGGGTCCGACAGGTAAATTACCCGAGAAAGCTTGGAATATTGCAAAAGCATCACATCTCAGACCTATGTTAGGCGAGCTTTAATGATATGTGAATCTGTAAATTGCTCAAATGGCGCATATAGGTATGTGGTTTGGCAGAGGTTGAGGAAGCTGTGTAGGTCGCTCGCACCGAGTTACAGGCCCTCATTTTGTTTTGAAGTTCAGTGTAACTGCCCGATGTGATGTCTTTGGGGCTGGAAATTGTCGGTTGGACACTTAGAGAACCTTATAAATGCACAGAAAGCCATAATAAGTCACCAGAACTCTCCTACAATACTTTAGAGCACTTTCCGTTTTAGCGCCCCGGGGCGCTTAGATGGCGCCAATTTTAGGTCGTCTCAGGACCCATTTCAACGTAAGCGCCCCGGGGCGCTTAAGCGGAAAAACCCGGTACTTAGTTTTAATTTTGGAAAACTGAGTATACTTACTCGTACTCATACTTAGTTTTCCAGGCCTGTACTTACTTAGTTTTGCGAAATTTACTAAGTACTTTTTCATACTTACTCAGTTTTACTTAGTTTATAAAAACTAAGTAAGAAACCAAGTAAGCACATTTCTCCACCTCATAGCAAGTTTCAGCGCTGTGAATTCGCATATTTCACGGTTTGTCTTGGCTTCTCTACGATGAGACAGTTTTAGGATGTTACAAAATTGCTAAATAACTTAGTTTTAGTTACCTTTGTGGCTCTACTAACGTTGAGTGAGCAATTCACCAGTATGTAAAAGACCAGTTTCACTATGATTTTGTTGTGTTCGCTTACTTAGTTTACTTACTTAGTTTACTTAGATTTTTAGAGTACTTACTTAGTTTTGCTAGAAACTAAGTAAGTATGCTTTACTTACTTAGTTTTACTTAGTTTTCTGAGAAACTGAGTACTTACTTACTTACTTACTTAGTTTTATTTTTGGGAAATTGCCACCACTACTGCTTGACAAAGGGTTTGCACCAGGGGGGGGGGGGGGCGAAACGCGGCACAAAGCCGAAAATAGGCTCCGCGCCAGCTACATAGATGTATGCGCCGTTTCTCGCACGTGCCCATACCGATTTCTATAAAACTTCACACACTTACACACTGACATGTTTGCCTTCGAATGCTGTATTAACTATTAACCACCTGACTCAGCGTTGCAATCGGGGGCGGCGACGCAGCTGACCAACGGAACTGGAAGAGACGAAGTGTGGACCGTCGGAAATCGAGCGCACTGCTCACCCGAGAGAGAAGCTGGGGAGTTGGGCATATTTATTTTAGTTTATTATGTCTTATTCTAGCATTTCTATTGTTTCATTAAAATTTTCCATGTCAAACTCTGTGTAATATCATGGTTGGCGCGGCAGCGCCAAACCATAATATGTTTCATTCAAGCAGCGCGCACCTTTTCCCATCATCACGATATTTATATCTCAGGCGGTACTAAACCGAATTGGATGAAATTTGGTACGCTAAAGGACTTTATTACGAATAGATTAAATTCCAAATTCTGGCGAAAATCGGTTAAGTGTAGCAAAAGTTACAGGCGCAAAAAGGATCGCGGCGCGTTTGTTGTCCCAACGGCGGGGGGTGAATTTTTCTCCGTCTTCTTCTCCTTCTCCTCCTTCACGTCACGCTCTAACGTCCATCAATTAGGATCTCGTCCAGTCGCCTGCTATTCTTCCCAACCGTGGTTGCGCGCATATAGTAGAGCCCCAGAGTGCCCCCGCTTGTTCAGGAGGCCCTGCATACGTGTCCCAGAATTGTCCTACTCATTCTGTGCGTGCCTCAAAGTGCCCCCGCTCGTTCAGGAGGCCCTGCATACACGTGTCCCAAAATTGTCCTACTCATTCTGTGCGTGCCTCAGAGCGCTCCCGCTCGTTCAAGAGGCCCTGCATACGTGTCCCAAAATTGTCCTACTCATTCTGTGCGTGCCTCAAAGTGCTCCCGCTCGTTCAGGAGGCCCTGCATACGCGTCCCAAAAATGTCCTACTCATTCTGTGCGTGCCTCAAAGTGCCCCCGCTCGTTCAGGAGGCCCTGCACACGTGTCGCAAAATTGGTCTACTCATTCTGTGCGTGCTTCAAAGTGCCCCCGCTCGTTCAGGAGGCCCTGCATACGTGTCCCAAAATTGTCTATTCATTCTGTGCGTGCCTCAAAGTGCTCCCGCTCGTTCAGGAGGCCCTGCATACGTGTCCCAAAATTGTCCTACTCATTCTGTGCGTGCCACAAAGTGCCCCCGCTCGTTCAGGAGGCCCTGCATACGTGTCCCAAAATTGTCTAATCATTCTGTGCGTGCCTCAAAGTGCTCCCGATCGTTCAGGAGGCCCTGCATACGTGTCCCAAAATTGTCCTACTCATTCTGTGCGTGCCACAAAGTGCCCCCGCTCGTTCAGGAAGCCCTGCATACGTGTCCCAAAGTTGTCCTACCGGAGTTTTTGGCACTGCTTGAAAAGCGAAGGAGTGCTATAGGAGCGGTAAAGCCTACAGTTAACACCTTCGGGGCTAGCGCTCGCTACGAAGCACCTAGGGAGCCAAATTTTTTTTTAAAAGATAGCTTATGACTACCCGCAGCGTGCTCGGGGGGTGAAAAAATTTTGGTGGTGGAAGAATTTTGCGAAAATTCAAAAATTCTAATTTTTGCTAAGTAAAAAAAAAAAATACCCCACAACTTTCGCAAAAGTGGACCGAATTTGGTGATTTTTGGATATGTTGTAGGCATTTGGGTACTCTAGGCGTCATCGCTGGAACGGGCTCCCTAGGTGGTCCGACGCGGGAGTACGGTAGAAAATTCAAAATTTTAAATTTTTTTCCGACATTTAAAAAATCATAACTCGAGTTTGCGACGGTGGATTCTCGCAAACTCTTCGATCCGGCCTGCGCACTTATATTACCTTTCGATCGAGACCACAACCGCCGAGATCGCTTTTGTTGTTCGGGAGATACGAGGTGGCAAAAGTCCCGGGTCCCGAGCGGAAAATTGGGATTTTCGACTTTGAATGGATTTTTGGGCCGGAAAGCGTGCTTTTAGCGGCAAATTGACCATTGCAACGTGTTCAGCGTCAAAAGTTGGTCTAGACGAAGTGTCTTGACCATTTTGAGGTACCGCACCCCGGCCGCGCCGAATTTTTGAATCCCGGGGTCAAGTTTTCGAAATTGAGTTTTCACTTGTTTTGGGGGTCTTCGACGACGCTGAACACGAATCCGGTGTTTGTTTTGCGATTTTGGACGCCTTTACCCTGCTTTCGGCACCCGGCCGGCCAAAAATTGGGTCCCCGTGTCGAAATTTCAGAATTGCGTTGACAGTTGTGTCTGGGCTTTCTGATGCCGCAGAACGCGAATCCGTGGTTTGTTTGGCGATTTGCGGTGTATTTAACCTGATTTTGGCCGAATATACTCACGCTCTGTAAAATTTCGCAAATCCGAAAATACCGTCAGCCATTGATTTTGCTGCGCCTACAGTACGCCGTCCATATAAGACGCGCTGAGAAAGGCGTCTACGCACGCGCAATCGAACCGAGTTATAGGAGCGTCGTACTGTAGCACTACGTAAACCGACGCCGTCCACCCCAGCGGGGGAGCCCCCGCTGTGTAGCGTAGATAAGGCGCGCCTGTACAATTGGGGCGCCGCTGGCGTTCTACATTGTGTGTGGCTATAGACAGTCAGCGGTCAGTACAGTCTGCGCTCATCGTCGTCAGTACAGCCTGCTCCAACGCGTCACTTGCGCGGCATCGGCCTCTAAGTGTATGGCATCTGTTTTGGCCCGCCCCGGGCCATAGACCCTAGTTCTTCACTGGAAATATTGGGAACAAACAAATTTAACGGGATGCAACACTTGTTGGTTTCTGTGCCCCCGTCTGCTAAAACAATCACGCGGAGTGCCTATCTGACACTCAAGGAGTGTCACGTATCACTTGTCCGCTTAAGCGCCATCTCCCTTCGCCAACTACACGGCCTTGAAGATGGGACAAGGAGGGGGCGCTTAAGCGGAAGAATCCGGTAATCATTCTGTGCGTGTCTCAAAGTGCTCCCACCGTTTCAGAGCCTAAACATCCATGTCTCAAGGTAGACTACTCGTTTAAGTTGATTGGCTCCGCCAATAAAAAAGTAAGAGTATTTCATGTGAAAGTGCCTAAAGGCAGAAAGATGAATATGTTCCAGGTGTGAAGCATGTAAAAGCAAGAGTATTAAACGATATTCCACTGGTGCAGCAAATGCGGCGCGAAGCGCCGCCCACCAATTTGTAAGGGAAATATTAGTAGGTACCGGCATTAATTGAGGGAAAGCATTTTCGACTAAAATTATCCACACGAAACTGCGCAAAGGTCACAAAGACACGCGGCAACATATTCGGCACATCTTAGCGTGTCGTTGTGACCTTTGCGCAGTTTCGGGTGGATAATTTTAGTCGAAAATGCTTTCCCTCAATTAATGCCGGTACGGTACTAATATTTCTCTTACAAATTGGTGGGCGGCGCTTCGCGCCGCATTTGCTACACCAGTGGAATATCGTTTAATACTTTTGCTTTTACATGCTTCACACCTGGAACATATTCATCTTTCTGCCTTTAGGCACTTTTGCATGAAATATATATATGTATTTCAGTCCTACTCTTACTCCACTGATATGTGGGCGGCATAGTGCTTGAGCTGACGACCGGGAAGCAGTGGGCGGGGATGGTGCAGAGCAGAGGGAGGGGGGGGGGGGCCCGAAACGCGGCAGAAAGGCGAAAATATGACGGGCGCCACATAACTCAATTCGCCGTTGCTCGCACGTGCCTGCACCGATCTTGACAAAATTTCGCACACTTATACACTAATATGTTGGCTTTCGAACGATGTATAAACGGACCGTCTCAACGCCGCAATCGGCGCAGAAATTGGACGAAATTTGAAATTGGCGCCATTTTGGCCGATTTCCGCCGCGTCAAACTTTGTTTTCTAGCTCACTCTAGAGAGGAGCTAAAATTTTTTTGATGCAACATTGGCGATGCGGAATTATGTCCTCTTTCGAATGCAAGTGGTTCCAGCCCGATCGGTGCAGGCACGCGTGAGTTACCACCAAAAACGTGGCCGCGGTCCGGAATTTTCGAAATTTCTGAAATCGTGAAATTTTGGTTTTTCGACTCCAACTCCTCATCCTTTGGACTTTTTCGACAAGTGAGGAGTGCAAACAAATGCTCTCGTCCAGACGAATCGAATGGTGTCAAAATTAAGCTGATTGCTCCACCCTGTAGTATTTAACGGCCGATCAAGCTATCCAGCCAATTTCGCCCGGTTTTGGAAAATTGCGTCAAAAAATTGTTTAGAGGAAAAATTTGAAAATCCAGCCGTACAGTTTTTGTGAGTTTCCTTAGTACTACAGGGTGGTGGAAAAAAAATCCGACCCCGCTCTTAAGTGGGAGGAGGGCAGTGAGCTCATGTGTCGAAAAACGCCTTCTGCGGGAATCTCGAGCGAATATCTCGAGCGTCGTTCAGCCTAGAGCGATGTGGTTTTCACCATTCGATTGAGCGTTAAAAATTGCGTCGGATAAGCTACTTTTATCTCTATACTCGAAAGAAAATTTTTTTGAAAGATTTGCGCAGAAATTTGCCACCATGTCAAAAAAATAAATTTGCCCAACACCTGTGCCAAAATGTTGGGACATGAGGTGCCAACCAACTGGCGCAGAAAATTCAGGTCTGTTGAGCGCATTGTTAATGTAGCAAGCACTGACCCAAACACGATCTCGCGTATTATGTGTCCAAGACGGCAAAATTTGGAGGCGCGTATCTCAGAAGCTACGCAAGCTGCAGACTTGAGGCAGGGGCATTCGATTAGGATTCGAAAGTTCTACATCTACAGGGTGGATAGCTTGATCGTTTATACATCGTTCGAAAGCCAACATATTAGTGTATAAGTGTGCAAAATTTTGTCAAGATCGGTGCAGGCACGTGCGAGCAACGGCGAATTGAGTTATGTGGCGCCCTTCATTTTTTCGCCTTTATGCCGCGTTTCGCCCCCCCCCCCCCCCCCCCTGGTGCAGAGCTACCGGCACTTGGAGACGGACCAGCTGGGGATGTTGGCGAGCTACAACCAGCCCGAGATCGACATCTACGTGGTCTGCTTCTGGGGAACTTCGTCTCGGCCTGTCTCACGGTGCGCCATTCTGACTAGCTTTGTCTTCGTTCGTGTTGAGTTTTGAGTCAGTCAGTCGAATGTGTTCCCCCCTTGTCAGCTGGAAACGAAGAAGCGCCTGAGTGACGGAGACGACGGTCTGAAGGCTCCATTTTCTGAGCTCGCTGACATCTATGGGATCATTACTCTGTCTCCCCCTCTGAGCTATAGTAGTGTGACCCAGCAATCGCCGGACATGGATATCTGCGGCGGGGGGGAGGGGGGGTTGAATTGGCAACCGCCAATAAAATTAGTCAGACAACACAAAGTCCGATCGAGCACTGGGACGACGCCTCGTCTTCCAGGCCGAAGCTTTCGAAGGTCCTGACGAGAAGACTTTTGTGTGAAGCAATATCAAAAAAAATAAAAAAATTTGTATCACACGGGCGTAAATATAGATCTTACTGGCGCTGAACGGTGCGCGACTTCAGAAAATCCATAAACTTGCAGAATTTCCAGGTGGGCTCCCGCTCGGCGGCAGATCCACAGGGCTTCTTGGCTCTGTTTTTCGCGCATCTGTAGCCCCCAAACAGTTTCTTCCATTCCTCCTGACACAGAGTGGCAGCTGAAGACGGAAACTGGTGGAACCGTTGAAATTCGTTCAAAATTTCAACAAAAATGACCACCTTGCGCCGTTTCGTCCCCGTGAATTCCGATTTCGGGTCCCAGAAGCGCGCCAATCTCCGTCCAACAGTTCGTCCTGGCCAATTTATTCGAGTAGAGACGATCTGCTTTGTTCCAGAGAGCCGGACGACGTCGCACCTCCTCAATCAACCTCCTCCTTCCACGCATCCGTCGCCTCCGTAGTCATTTCGGACTCAAATTATACCAGATACCGCGTTTCTCCTTTGAATAAATTCAAGCGAAGCAATTTGCTTTTCGAACACGAACCGATATCACGAAGCATTCTTCGCGCAGCAAACATTTAGAGTTTGGCGGGGGTTTCGACGCGAAACTTTGCTTCGCCGACGCCAAGTATAAACCTTGCGTGCACCAATCGCTGCTCAAAGCACGAAATTTGCTTCGAGAAGCAGAATATAGCAAAGTATAAACCGGCCCTAACGTAGCAATTTGCTTCTGTCCGTCTGCTCCTCTAGGCTAAGAATAGCCGTAGAGTCGCGTGGTTCCGTAGCCTATATAAGCTTCAGATTTTCGATTTTGGACATTCTGTTCAAGCCTGATACAAGTCTTAATTTTCTGGGAGGAGAGAATCGGAAATCCCATTTATGGACTTCTATTAATACGATTTCCGATTTTGGAGATTCTGTTTCAGCCTGATACAAGAATGAATTTTCTGGTAGCAGTGATTCGGAAATCCCATTTATGGAGTTCTATAATTCAGATTTCCGATTTTGGAAATTCTGTTCAAGCCTGATACAAGTCTGAATTTTGTGGGAGGAGAGAATCGGAAATCCCATTTATGGAGTTCTATTAATACGATTTCCGATTCTGCAGCTTCTGCCTAAGCATTAGAGACAGCAGTGAATTCAGTGGGAGGAAAGAAGCGGAATTCGCATTCATGGAATTCTATTAATGGGATTTGCGATTGTGGAAGTTCTGTCCAAGGGTGGTCTGGGTGTACGTGGGTCTCATTGGTGGTCGTTGGAGTGTTGTGTGTGTTTTGTTGACGAAAGACAGAAGTTGGCGAGGTGGAGAATTACTGATCAGTGGAGATACAGGCAAGCAGGTATGAAAGTTGGAAAGGGAAGGAACACTTGAGGAAAGAAACGGATAGGCGAAATGGACAGAGAGAGGTGTTTGGACTGGTGTCTTATTATGGCGGGTTTCTTCTTGGGTTGCCAGTGTTGTTGGGGCTGGGGGGGGGGGGTTGGAAACGTCTGTTGAAGAAGAGGGCAGCTAGGAAGGGGTCTTGAGTGGGCGAGAAACTGAAAGAAGTTGCGGTGTTGTGTGTTTGTAGAGTGAAGGTGAAGAGTGTAGGAGAAGTAAAGGCTGTTACTGAGTAGTAGTACCTGTTGTATCCGGTTGATAAGTTGAGATAGGTGGTTGAGTGGGTAGAGTTTGTTGTGGGGGTGGCCGGGGTGCCCTGAAAGGAGTATGTACAGTGTGTGTTTTAGGATAATGCAGTATAAGGGTCCTCGGAATCACTTACGTGCAAGTATTCTGTGTATTGGGCGAGGAGTGCGAGTCCTTTCAAGGTGGTGCGGATGGGGGAACTGAAAGGAGAAGGATTTGTGTTGTTAATGTATGTTACAGTAGCGTAGCGATGAAGAGAAGATTGGTGGAGACTAAAGGCGGACGGTGATGATAAACAACTGAATACCTTCCGAGTTCAGAGAAGTCTGCGAATTCGGAAGCGAGGGACAGGTAGGCTGCAGGGAGGCCGAGTTCTTCTTGGAGTGTGGTGGTGGTGCTGCGGTCGTAGATGAAGAAGGCGGTGTAGATGCTGAAGTGTTCCGTTGTGTAGACAATTGATTCTAGTTAACACACAGAAATTTTAAAGAAATTTGGCCGTTTCTTTCTTGAGTTATTAAAAAGTGCACCCTTTTTGGCCGATTTCGGCGATTTTGGCCATTTTGGGCCAAAGTAGGGTGTACGCGGCAGGCCATAACTAACGCTGTGGTGAACAGACTTTGCTGAAATTTGAAGTGTGATATCAGGACACCTTGGGGTATAACTGGTGTAAAAATTATCAAAATCGCCACCCTGAACAAAACCTCGAATTTTTCATGTGCGCCTCAAACCAGTGCGTGTTGCGTGATTATGGCAAAACACGCACCGCGTCAACACACTCCGACAGGAGTATCCAACGATGCATAAATCATTTGGGTTTCCCGAAGCACTAAGTCTGCAGACTCAAATAACTTTCAGTCTCTGCCTTTCTTGAACAGACTTTAAGAATGGAGGGTTGAAGAAAACAAAAGGTGGAGGGCACGAATAGACTACTTAATACCTTCCGAGTTCCGAGAACTCTGCGAACTCGGAAGCGAGAGAGGTAGGATGCAGGCAGGCCAAGCTCCTCTTGGAGGGTGGTGTTTTGGGTGTGGTCGAAGATGGAGAATGATGTGTAGATCCTGAAACAAAGTGGGAAAGGGGACTGTTTGTGGAAGGGTGGTGGAAGTGGAAGGACGCCGACGACGACGACGACGACGATGACGACGACGACGCCGACGACGACGACGACGACGACGACGACGACGCCGACGACGATGCCGACGGCGACGACGACGATGCCGACGGCGACGACGACGATGCCGACGGCGACGACGCCGACGCCGCCGACGCCGAATTTCCGTCCAGTTAAACTTTAGCAACAATTGTCCATAAAACTACCAAAGACGGTGCACAAACAATCCTTCTTCAAGAGCAATTCCTCCAAGACTGAACTTCTTATCCGTCTTTGGGACAGCGCTGACTAATCTTAACGCCACCAGACAACACCTTTCCCTTTCTCTGTTCACACAACTACTGAACGAACTGTATTAGACGGTCGCCACCTGACACTCTTGTACGTTTTCCCGACCCTACTAGACGGGCCGCAGTGTCTACTCTCTTCTCTGCTGTGGCACCCTTTCTCTCGTACGAGAAGAGGAAGGACGGAAATCGACCGCCGCCGCTCGACAGGCGCATTGCTTCCCGCCGAGCGGCCTATACGGCCCGCAGTCTCCACTATCTTCTCTGCTGTGCTGTGGCACCCTTTCTATGTTGGGAGAGGCGAAAGGACGCTATTCGACCGACTCAGCTGGACACACGCACTGCTCCACACTGAGCCGCCTAAATGCCCGCATTCTCTACTGCTCCCTCCCCCTTTCCCACCCTATTTCTCGTGGGAGAGGAGGGAGCAGTGAATTCCAAGGCCGCCGCCTTACACTCTCCTCCTTTCTCGACGACCGACTTAAGCACACAACAGTCTTTACTTTATAAGACCACTCTTACTTTGTAAGACCACTCTCGTAAGAGGAGTCCCCATCTCTAGATTGACTTGAGAGACAGATATGAGACGTTCTCCCGAAAAGTGTAGCAAACGTGGCCAGGGGGGGTCAGCGTTCGGAACGGCCACTAGTTCGGCTGGATAGGCAGTTCAGTTTCTATGTCAACGCAAGCGATCCGGCGGCTCAACTCCCCCTCCAGCAAAAGTTGTGGCCAATTTTGAAAACCCTACGTTTTTCGCGCGCGCGCAAAAATTGATCTTTGACGGCAAATAACTCACGATTGTAAGCGTTCTGAAATGTGAAACTTTGCAGCTTTAGACTTGGTATGACCCCCTACACGCTGTAAAAAATTTGCTTCTACAGGGTGGTTCTGGCGGCTGCAGCGAAAAGGCGAAAATTTTCAACTTTGGAGGCCTGGCGCAAGCGTCGGGAAAAGCGGATCGATCTGAAACCTATTCTAGGTTGTAGAGCGATCAATTCTGCGTCGAATAAGCAAATAAAAAGTGTGTCCCCCATATAGCGAAATTTCGAGAAAATTGCAAATTTCGGAAATTGGCGCATAAATTTTTCAGCTTATCCTCAATAGCTCGATAACGGAATGCAGATTCAATATTCGGTTGCCGCCAATTTATGCGCGCTACCATTCCTCATAATTAATGTCTGTACAACGCGCTTCGAATTCTGCACGGATTTCCAGAAATTTCCACATTTCTGCAAATTTGTGAAAAATCGCACATTTGAGTGAGTGCTGCGCGCTAATCCAAAAGCACGCGGTCATTTCGACCAGCCTCGTTAGTTCACCTCGATAGGAGCCATCTTTTACAGGCAACAGCTTCCGGCCAATCGACGCCGTTCGCGCTCGGCTAATGTGAGCCATCGGACTTTGCCACTGAAATCGTCCCCAAACTTTAGGCAAAGTCCGACGGCTCACATTAGCCGAGCGCGAACGGCGTCGATTGGCCGGAAGCTGTTGCCTGTAAAAGATGGCTCCTATCGAGGTGAACTAACGAGGCTGGTCGAAATGACCGCGTGCTTTTGGATTAGCGCGCAGCACTCACTCAAATGTGCGATTTTTCACAAATTTGCAGAAATGTGGAAATTTCTGGAAATCCGTGCAGAATTCGAAGCGCGTTGTACAGACATTAATTATGAGGAATGGTAGCGCGCATAAATTGGCGGCAACCGAATATTGAATCTGCATTCCGTTATCGAGCTATTGAGGATAAGCTGAAAAATTTATGCGCCAATTTCCGAAATTTGCAATTTTCTCGAAATTTCGCTATATGGGGGACACACTTTTTATTTGCTTATTCGACGCAGAATTGATCGCTCTACAACCTAGAATAGGTTTCAGATCGATCCGCTTTTCCCGACGCTTGCGCCAGGCCTCCAAAGTTGAAAATTTTCGCCTTTTCGCTGCAGCCGCCAGAACCACCCTGTAGAAGCAAATTTTTTACAGCGTGTAGGGGGTCATACCAAGTCTAAAGCTGCAAAGTTTCACATTTCAGAACGCTTACAATCGTGAGTTATTTGCCGTCAAAGATCAATTTTTGCGCGCGCGCGAAAAACGTAGGGTTTTCAAAATTGGCCACAACTTTTGCTGGAGGGGGAGTTGAGCCGCCGGATCGCTTGCGTTGACATAGAAACTGAACTGCCTATCCAGCCGAACTAGTGGCCGTTCCGAACGCTGACCCCCCCTGGCCACGTTTGCTACACTTTTCGGGAGAACGTCTCATATACAAAGGAGTTGCGAGCAGAATAGTTCCCTCGGGGAGTGAGCAAGAAGAGCACTGCGAGTTTGTGCTGCCGACTGTTCACAACGGAATATGAGACGCTGTGTGCGTGCCGGGACGTGAATGCGGTGTTGATGCTTGAGTGGTACTAACTTTACTTGCAAGCTGACATTTGTCCTCCGATAGTAGGTGTAGAACAATTGCCCAATAGGGCAGAACAATATCACACTAAAGGCCAATGCACTAAAGGCCGATGCACAAGTCTCTTTTAAAAAGCGGAGTGGTTTTGAGCTTTGACTTTTTACTGAGATTGTAGCAAGGCCCTTTCCGGTTTCGTGCAGCGTCTAAGACTCTCCTCGCGACTACACTTTTTGGAGTGGTCTTGCTACGCAACATTGGTATCGCTCGGGTTTAATTCTTTACACCAAGAAAATCATCTTTTCAGACTAAATTTAAAAAAAGACACTGGAATTGAACGCAAAACTACAGGTTAATTGTGAGCATGATTTGATGTTGGCTTGCAGTGAGCTCTTCAGCGATGTCAAGACTGCCGCTTTGCAACGCACGAGTGCCAAGATATAACAAACCAAAATCTGCAGTTTTCATCGCGTTTTGGTTACTGTAGCCCTCTCATTGACCTTTTGAAACTTTTTATTGTCGGATTCTTGCTCAGGAGGTCGAGCGCTTCATTTTGACATGCGATTCGACTAGGTTCGATGAGGTTTTGACTTTCGCGGACATTACTTCGGGATGCTGTAACGCGCAATTTTTAAAATTTGTTATTATTTCGACGTCACAGTTCGCGAGAGTAGTCCGAGGGCTACCAGTCGATGTGTCGAACTAACCCCAACGACGTCAGACAAGCGAGTTATTAAGCCCGAAGCAAGCGTGTCGTTTTCAGTTTTTGACGCGTTTTGGTTACTGTAGCTCTCTGTTTAAACTTTTAAAACTTTTTGTTGTCGGATTCGTGCTCAGGAGCTCGAGCGCTGACCCCACTTTGGGATACTGTAGCGCACGAGTTTAAAACTTATTTCAGTTTTGAACACTCAGATGGCGAGAGTTGTCCGAGGGCTACCCGTCGAAATGTCGACCTCAACCCAGCGACGTCAGACGAGCGAGTTATTAAGCCCGAAGCAAGCGTGTCGTTTCCAGTTTTCGATGCGTTTTGGTTACTGTAGCTCTCTGTTTAAACTTTTGAAACTTTTTGTTGTCGGATTCGTGCTCAGGAGCTCGAGCGCTTCACTTTGATATGCGATTTGACTAGCTTCGGTCAACTTTTGTCTTAAAATGGACCCCACTTTGGGATACTGTAGCGCGCGAGTTTGAAAACTTATTTCAGTTTTGAACACTCAGATGGCGAGAGGAGTCCTCAGGCTACTCGACGATGTCTCAAACTCCACCCTACGACGTCAGACGAGCGAGTTATTAAGCCCGAAGCGAGCGTGACGCACGTACGAACGAACGTATACGTATGTACGAACGTACGTACGAACGTACGCACGCACGCACGCCGAGCTCTTGATAGGGTTCGCTCGGCTGAGGCCGAGCGAACAAGCTGTGTGTGTAAAAAGTTCAACCTATACCTTGTGTCCATCAAATTTTGGTGAACAGTATAGTGAACTTTGTACACATCGTTAGCCGCATCTGGAGAAAGTGTCTTGAGAACGTGTACCTTAATCCCAAGTGCAGCTATCCCCCACGATACGCTTATCTGTACAGCTGATCTAAAGCTCAGTGGTATCGCCGCGTTCGCTATATGTTATCGGCATGATACGACGCCGTTTGTCTGGTGTTTCCTACCGTTGCGAAAACGTCACCTCACATCCAACAAAAAACTTGCGCAAAAGTTTGGGTGCGGTCGTTCTTTATCAGGAATTCCTCTTGGCGTACGGCCTTTCTATTCTATGTTCGCATTCTTCAATCAACAAAAGTTTTGGCAATTTACGAAATTTTGACATTTCTGTCAAATTTTGAACATTTCTGTCAAACTTAGTACTTGCAAAAAATATTCTGTTGTGCTACAAATTATCCGCTGTCTATGCCCTTTCCATTTCTGAAGAAATTTTGCCGCTAGCCCATCAGATGAAAATGTCGATTTTGACATTTTTTTTAAAACATTTAATTCTAAATTTCTCAAAATTGCCATTTATTGAAGCTGTAAAACTGTGTCACAAATTCCTGTTGGTATATGGCCTTACCATTTCTGCATTCACATTCGTCAATAAATGACTTTCTATTTTTGCCATTTTATGGAATTCGGACAAATATTCGCGTATTTCTATCAAATTTCACATTTCCAAAAATATTCTGTTGTGTTACAAATTATCCGCTGCCTATGCCCTTTCCATTTCTGAAGAAATTTTGCCGCTAGCCTATCAGACGAAAATGTCGATTTTGAAATTTTTTGTTTTTAATTCTAAATATCTCGAAATTGCGATTGATTAAAACTGCAAAACAATGTCAAATATTCTTGTTGACGTACGACCTTACCACTTCTGCATTCACATTCGTCAATAAATGACGTTCTACTTTTGTCAATTCATCAAATTTTGACAAACAATTATGTATTTCTATTAAATTCCACATTTAAAAAAATTTCTTTTGTGTTACAAATCATCCGCGGTCCATGCTCTTTCCATTTCTGAAGGAATTTCGTCGCTAGCTCATCGGGTGAAAAAGTCGATTTTTGACATTTTTGAATTTCAATTGTGAATATCTCGAAAATGCGACATTAGCAACAGAAACGGACATCAGATCCGTACTCAGCGACCTCGACTCTACTAGACCACATATGCCACATATCTTACTTCGTTGCCACGGACACACACACAGACACACACACACACACACACAGACATTGTCATCCGTATATATACACCTCGCCGCGCTGAGGCGCGGCGAAAACAAGCTGTGTGTGTAAAAAGTTCAACCTATACATTGTGACTGTCAAATCTTGGTGAACAGTATAGTGCATTTCATTCGCATAATTAGCCGTATCTAGAGAAGGTATCTTGAAAACGCGTACCACAGTTCAAGTGCAGCCATTACCACGATACGGTTGTCTGTACAACTGATCTAAAGCTCAGTGATATCGCCGCGTTCGCTATATGGTATCGGCATGATACGACGCCGTTCATCTGAAGTTTTATACCCGTGGGAATACACCACATCGATAAAAAAAACTTGCCAACTGTTTGGTGCAGTCGTTCTCTACCAGGAATTTTGTTTGGTGTACGTATTTCTGCGTTATAACGCTTTTGTCAATTTGTAGAATTTTGGCAAATTGTATTTCCATAAAATTCCACAATTGCAAACAATTTTATTTGTGTTACAAATTATCCGCGGTCTATGCTCTTTCCGTTTCTGAAGAAATTTCGCCGCTAGTCCACCAGGCGATAAAGTCGATTTTTAACATTTTAATATTCTAACTGTAAATATCTCTAAATTGCAATATTTCAAAACTGAAAAATTATGTCACAAATTCTTATCGGCTTACAACCATTCAGTTTCTGCATTCACATTCGTCAATAAATGACGTTCTATTTTTTGTCAATTTATGAAATTTCGACAAACAATTGCGTATTTCTATGAAATTCCACATTTGAAAAAAAATTCTTTTGTGTTACAAATTATCCGCGGTCTATGCTCTTTCCGTTTCTGAAGAAATTTCGCTGCTAGTCCACCAGGCGATAAAGTCGATTTTTGACATTTTTGGATTTTAATCGTGAAGATCTCCAAATTGCAATGCTTCAAAACTGAAAAACTACGTCACAAATTCTTATTGGCTTACGAACTTTTAGATTCTGCATTCACATTCGTCAATAAATGACATTCTATTTTTGTCAATTCATGAAATTTTGACAAACAATTGCGTATTTCTATCAAATTCCACATTGACAAAAATTTACTTTTGCGTTACAAATTATCAGCGGTCCATGCTCTTTCCATTTCTGAAGAAATTTCGCGTCTAGCTCATCAGGTGAAAAAGTCGATTTTCGACATTTTCGGATTTTAATCGTGAAGATCTCAAAAATGCGAAATTAGCAACAGAAACGGACATTGGATCCATACTCAGCGACCTCGACTCTACTAGACCACATATGTCACATGTGTTACTTCGTTGCCACGGACACACAGACAGACAGACAGACAGACAGACAGACATTGTCATCCGTATATATACACCTCGCCACGCTGAGGCGCGGCGAAAAAATGTCACCAGAGCGCCTTTTCGACTCTGCGAGTAAGGAAATTCTAACCGCTAGTTTGTGTAGCCCTTTCACACCTTTCACAGTGCATTCTCAATCTGAACTGAGGAGGGTCAGTTTCGACGGTCAGTCCGTCAGTCAGTCTCTCACTCTGAACAGTCAGTTTAGTTACTGTGTACTTCAGCAAAACATTGTAGATACTGGCCACGTTATACATGACATTTACTTTAGAAACTGGCTGCAAGAGACTTCTCGTTGGAGACGGCGCAGAGACAAAGGATCACGAGAAGAAATGTCGCTAATACACCCTGAATTGCCCGTTCTGCATGGATGGAGTGGGTTCTGTACACGTGGGCTCGAATTTGAAGGCCCACATAAGAAACGCTCACAAAACATCGAACACTGCCAACGTGAGTGTCACACTAGGTAGGTACATGGGTATCATGACGTGTTTGCCAGTGGCAATATGAGCAGCTAGTTCACTGAACGTTTCACTTCGACACGTGTACAAGAAGAAGAAGTGGCAACTAGTAGTAATGGAACCTGCAAGCAACTAACCTGGGCACTGTCCAACAAACCCAGGGCGAGCGCGCAGCCACTGCAGTGCATGAGGATGGGCTGCTCCATTTGGCATTATGCTACCTAATTGTTACTGTATGTCGTGGGTCTGTGAATTTGTGGAGTATACAGCGTCTGCTATATTCTGTATACTGTAGTCACCGTATTTCTCTTGTTTCTCTCTTCTTTTCGTGAAAGCTGCTGACATTTGTCCTCTCAAACTCTCCTTAGTCTTTGACTAGTGCCTTTAGCCCGTAGGAGATACTCAAAAATCTAAAGCCCATTCGAATTATGCAGCTCATGGTATTGACCCATGGCGCCCAGCCACTGCTCACAAGTGCGCATAGTAACATCAGATAGATCCAAAAGTCATTTGACACTGTGCCCCTGACAGTGCCTGCATTTACCATCACACCTGCTCCCGTGCCTCTGAATACACCTCTGAGTCTCACTGCGACAGCTCTGTAGTGAATTGTGACGCATTGGCACGAAATTTGCACAACAGTGGCCTGCAGTCACTTCTGAGTGCTCAAAATGTACTGCGCAGTCGACATTTTCGCGATTTTCATGGAATTTAGACATTGGCCAAAGTCCACAATAGGACGTTTTCTATTCCAGGCGATGCTGATTCTTTTGATGTATAGACCATCGCGATCCGGCAATGCTGTCAAGAGTTATCGTGGTAACAAACAAACAAACAAACAAACAGACACACTCTATGCCGCTTAGTATATAGGACTAGAGCCTTTAGCCCGTAGGAGAATCTCTATGGTCAATAGCATATGGGTAATCTGCAGAGCATGAAGGAGATAACTCAATCATCGAATTCAGTGCACTGCAGGACAGTACAGTTAGATCTCAAGACGTTAGACCCTGTGCCATTGTCAGTGCCTATGATTAAGATCTCTCCATCTCCTGTGCCTGTAAATACACAATAGATGCTTGGGTTTGGCCCATAGACAATTGGCTTTAGCCCATAGGACATTTCAGATAGATCTCAAGCCATTCGAACCTGTGCCCCTGCCAGTGCCTACGTTTAGGATCGCACCAGCTCGTGTGCCTGCAAATACACAGTAGACTCTTGTGTTTAGCCCATAGACATTTGTGTTTAGCCAATAGGGCATTTCAGACAGATCTCAAGACATTTGACACTGAGCCCCTGCCAGTGGCTACATTTACGCTCGCACCAGCTCCTGTGCCTGTAAACACACAATAGATACTTGGGTTTAGCCTGTAGACATTTGAATTTAGCCCATAGGAGATTTCAGATAGATCTAATGACATTTGAAATAGATGCAGAATAGTTTGATGTTGTGCCCCTGCCAGAGCATGGAGTGCCTGCGAATACACTTTGGAGTCTCACAACAACAACTCTTTAGTGAGTGGTGACACTGTAAATGTCCCCACTACGATTTGAAGTTGATGTTTCGCGTGTTGGCGTACAGTTCGCGCGTCATTGCCGCTGTATCCGCCATTTGAATCAGCATGGTTTAGCAGAATTGTGCACCTCATGGTCGAAATTGTTGAAATTTTATCGAATTTAGACTTTTGTCAAAGTTCTAAATGCAAAGATGCAAAACTACGTGCTCTGACGGTCAGTTTAAGCCAAAGACCATCGCGATCCGTCAACTGTAGCGAGCGCTAGAGCGCTGACAGAGCCACAAACAAACAAACAAACAAACAGACGGACAGAGTCTAGGCGCCTTAGTATATAGGATGCCAAGCCCAATTCCAGTCGTCAGCGGCCAGAGAAGACTGGCTTGCCTGGTCAACAATGGACACAGCCGCAGGCAAAATTCTCTGTTTCCTAACATACACAGTGCGGTGACATACGGAATATACAAAACCACACAGACGCTAACGTCCCCGAGGCTACCAAACCTCATGGCTACAGCTCGATCGGCGACGGCACCTTTCTACCTTCCAGCGCTCTCGCGTATTCTTCGTTTGTCCCCACACGTTCGAAAAATTCAGAAAAAGTATCGCAACAGCTCCAGTATCTTAGATGATTTCAGGTTTGCCGCGTTTGCGGCATTCCCGACTGTACGGAACGGAGCGAACCAGCAGGAAGAACGCAGCAAGTACGCACCATTAGTTGCTGGTCGATTTGTCGATGGTAGAAGCTCAGATTGTGACTTCAGCCGTATTGTGGGGACATGCACAGCAATTTATTCGACACCCACTTTCGACGCGCGTACCTTCTCATAGGGGCGGAGCGCGCCCCAGCCCAAAATACGCAAGTTTTCGCAATAAGCGCCATTCGATGTTCCCGGTTTCTCTTTCCGCCGCAGCACATGCAAATGTATTACACTTTGTCAGGACCTCCTGTGTGTTTCTCGGCAAAATTTCTGTATGGCTGGAAGAAGTTCAAGCTCTCTTTTAGGTTTGTGGAGACCACGTATACCTAGCTGTCCAACAGCACAACCTCCATCTCCCCTATGCACCTATTCTGTCCCACTGGCGGGGGGCAACGCTCACTCTGCAGCTTATGGCCCATGTCGTGAGGGCTGCAGGCAATCAGGGCGCCCGACTTGGGGTAGCAGCGAACGCGATCGAAGTTACTTCTTGGGGATGCTGGGCTGCAGGCCGGAAAGCGATGTTGCGTGGAATGGTCGCACTGGAGACTGGAGTAGGTTGACAAGGCGGCATCAAAAGCGCGGCGAGTGCTCGCTGTCGTCCATGACTTCAACGACCACGACGGTGCAGAGCCCCGGGGGGAGGTTGTCCAAGGACTTGGAAGTATGGAGGAGTCTCATCCTGAAACAACCGATATCCTTCCACCGGCGAAACGAAAAGTGGAGTACCCTACTACAAACGAATAGGTATTTGCATTGATTGTATTGAAGTATTAATATTGAGAGCAAACTGTAGAGTAGTGCATACCGGTCGTCGGCCTTTTAAGAGGTTGATGACGTTGGCAATTGGCGTAGTCATTTTCTTCAAAGTCCGTCGTTGGTCAGCCATGTCACCTGAATTTGTGCACAGTGCAATCAAAACTGTGGCTAAACACATGATGACATGATCTGGTATGTTTCTGATGGAGAGTTCTGATACTGAAACCGACACCGAAAAAGGGTTCCCACTGATCACTTTGAATCTGGATAGTGATCAAATGGAGCGCTGGGAGCGAAATTGATTGGCGTCATCTGGGTTCGCAACAAACCAAAGCACTCTTTTGTTGTCAAGAGCTTTGGCGACTCTGTCAATATCACCATGGATTGATCCCGTGGACGTAGTGAATACAGTCCGATAGGCTAATATCATGTTTGATTTCATATATGTACCATACATTGTAATAAGCGTAGATTTCACAAACATATATATATGTAGTTGTCTGTCTCATAGCTTCAGAATTCAGAACTTTTAAGTTTTCAGATTTTCAGACGAAAATTCAACAGTCCAAATTCCGGCGACAGATTACACTCATGAAACAAAACACACACTGCAAAACGTGTCGATTGTACTGGACCGAAGGGAAGAGAATCAAGGTCACGTAAGTGTGCGATGCATAGAAGGGCCATAGACTTTGTGCCGACGTGCAGCGTTTTATCGTAAGGAGTAGTGTACTGGAGTAGGAATGTAATACACTACATACTATGTAGTGCTACTTCTGCGTAGGGTCAAGTGTTTAGTTGTCTGTTGCAAAGTGGGCCCGCCACATGATGGCCAAGTGAGGTCGTCATCTACAGTAATCTTGATTCTTGTCACGACCCGAATGCCAAGTTCATAAGCAACCCTGCTGAGATGCGTCGACTCGCGGATTACAATCTAGCTAGCTAGCTACATACGACCGGATGGCCGAGATCACTTTCGGAACAGTGAGTGTTGCCATTTGTAGTCAGCTACATAGCTGTGCGCTGCAAAGACAGGAGTGAATGTATCTAATGCTGCTCAGGTAAACGCCTCCCCTGTCCAAACCAGATATGGTGGAATCCTGGGTCTGAAGACCATGGTGACTCCCAGTGGAGTCCAGACGGCATCTACGACGATTGTCGGAGACGGTCGTGCATAACATGAAAACAACAAAACTAATAATCTCATGCCGAAGGTGAGGAAGGAATATCAGCAGCTTGAAGACCCTCTCTGATTTCTGCTGCAGCAGCATACAAGCTCCGGTATTAAAAAGTTGAGTTTGTATTCTGACTGGCAATGCAAAGAGTTGCGTTCTTTCTGCAGAGAGTGCGAGAGTTCATCGCCCGCATGCTCCGCTTCATGACCCCCCGCTTCGCAAGAGGATATTGCATAGCAATATTGATTTCGCCCGCGATTTGGCTTTTTGAGCGAGAATATCCCCCTTTCAAGCAACGTTTTTAAAAAGTGCCAAAACCTTGAAAAAGTTTTGCCAAACAATTGGCAGAGCACAGAACAGCGCACTACGAGCAATCAAACCGTGTCGCACTTCTGCATGTAGCAAACAGCGATCTTAGTGTTAAAATATCGAGAATGGCGTTTTCTGCGGTGCGTGCTTGCGTTATCAAAAAATTTATTGCTGCCGCGTGAAAGAGCACGCCGAGAGCTTTCACCTGACGTGTCGATTGCTACTCTACGACGTAAGACGAGCGATTTAGAGCCGTTTTGTGCTTTTGCACATTCCAGTTACTGTAACTCGCGAAATTCAAACTTTTGAGTTTCGACGAATGGGAGAGCAAATGATCAGTGAGTCGGGGGCTATCCAAAAAGCTCGAGATCGTCTCTCTACGACGCAAGTTGAGCGCGTTAGAGCGATTTCAGCGTCAAAATGACGAGAATGGCGTTTTTCGCGGTGCGCATTTGCGTAATTGGAAAAACTTGCTGGCGCATGAAAGAACACGTCGAGAGCTTTCACCTGACTTGTCGATTGCCACTCTACGACGTAAGACGAGCGAGTTAGAGCCGTTCTGTCCAGGGGTCTCAGACCCCCCCCCCCCCCCCCCCCCCCTGAGGGGTCCTATACCCCACCGACCCCCCCCCCCCCCCCCCCCCCCCCCGCCGGTTGGCGCTTACACGTATGTGAGTGAGTGAGCTGTTTGGCCGTCTTTCGCGTCAACTGAATGTATTTGGTTCAGTTGTTCATTGGCGCGCGCTGTTTCAGCAGTCGCCGGTCGTTTCGAAACAGAAATGTGAAGAAGCGAACGGGCCTCACTGAAGAGGAGGTCAGAATGCAGGAGGAGAGCCCGTCAAAGTTCTCGAGTAGCACGCCGAAGATTCCAAGGTGCAGAAACAGCAGAGCACCACTGTGATAAAGAGCGACGGATAGTCGGAGGGCAGCTCGAACGAGGAGATGCTGGGACGACAGCGAAGGCGCCGATGACAGCGACAGCTCCGACGAGAGCGAAGACGAGCAAGGAGCATAGTTTTGAAACTTTTTTTGGTTTTGGTGTTCTGCTTGTGCGTGCTCGAGTGGCGAAGTGGTGAGTTGTTACGGTCACCAGCACAGACTGAGCAAGTGGTCTAACCATGCCTAACTGAGAATCCCACTTGCTGCCCCACAGTCGGAGGACAAATGTCAGCGCGCGAAGAAGCCGATGTGTAGTGCGCGTACCGCCAACCAGTAATGCGGATCAAAATGCCAGATACGACGACAGAAATTTTGCGCGAAAAAGCCGATGCGTAGTGCGCGTACCGCTAACCAGTATTGCGGGTAATGCCTATGGTACAGAAATGACGACAGAAATTGTGCGCGAAAGCGTGCGCCGATGCAAACTTCCTATACACATACAGTCACCTAACCACATACCACTTTCGCGGGCAAACTGACTCCCTTGGCCGCAAATAGCGCCGCCTTGACTTCCTTACAGTTTCCCCGTGAATCGTCTCTGTCTCAGCTCCACTTTTCACAAACTCTCCCAGTCCTTGCTCTCGACGATCTTTTGGGCCACAGCTCCAACAAAGACTTCCAATTGTCGCCCCCCAGGCCAGCCTGATCCGCCCCCCACGCCCCTCCTTCCTTCTCCATGGTATCCTCACACCAGTTTCTCTGGCGGTCGATCCCTTTCTTCTCGTACACTCTCCAATATCCCAGGGCCTCCCCCCATCCACTCTTCTTCCTGAAATTAAACTTTCCTCAGTCAGGCGCATATTTCCTACAGAGTGTCCCGAGGTAATTCACCTAAGTATGTAACAACTACGGGAAACCGAGTACCGGGTATCGGGATAGTGCCCTCGCCTTGAATATTTTGACGACAGGCCTGCTCCTGCACGTTGATCAACGCTTGCAGAGAATCAGATACTCGGCCATAGACAAACCAGCTGCGGGGAAATCGGGCTTGGACTGAAAATTATTGGTGAATACTTCGAGTTTGGCGCTGCCGTCCATGGACATTCCATCGCCAGCCTCCTAATAATCAAGCCAAGTACCTGTGGCTGTGGGTGCCAAGCTAAAGAAACTTCAGCCCACCTCTTCAGGTCTCCTCAGGAGATGCTCAAATGCCTCCCCTGTGCCTCTGAGACGCTCTGTTTGTAGGTCTAGGAGGCCCTCCAACAGTTCCAGAGGGATTCCACTAGATGAAGGCTTGCCGCAGCCAGGCTCGGCCATCACTGGACGATGGCTGAAACAAAAGGCGCGTGCAGTTCGTTTCGCAACCTAAAGCGCCGCGGCTCGCGCACCTTGCTCATGAGAAGGGAAGCACGTGCGGGCTTTGCTGAAATGTTCTCCCAACTTGACGCCCACCCGACACGCTTGTTTTCCATTCTGTGCGTAGCCAAACATAAATTCCGCTCTCAAACGGCGCGCATATCGATCGTTGGGCTCTAATCCCTCCGAGTGGGGAAAATCGATTCCGCCTACTACCCCCCCCCCCCCCCCCCCCCTTTGTCTGTGCCGACTGCTTTGGGTAATGGACGATGCGCGCTTCCCACCAAAACGGCCTACTGCCGTTGTCATGGCAAGTGAGAACTGACCCAGTAATGGAAGTGCATCTTTTAGCAAACACAGTACTACAACTGACGCGCTAGCGCGCTCCCGCACGAGGCAAAGATGCTCTCTTGGACCTGGCGTGCCACAAACGACCTTGGCAATTAGCACTTGACGATTGCACAACAGAACGCCTATTGTGTCATCACATTTGCGACTTTACAAACTTCCGCGAGGAAGACAGCCGCTTCTTACCGCTTGTTTCTTAGATTAGCGATTTTGACTCCTGGGGAGACTGTAAATCGAGACCACTACTGAGAGTTGCGACTGTGACTCTTTGGATTTTCAAGTGAGAATGCGGACGGGCATGTAGTCAGTGTAATTGTAGGTACGGAACGGGTATATGTGTTCGTGTGTACGGAACGGAGCGAACCAGCAGGAAGAACGCAGCAAGTACGCACCATTAGTTGCTGGTCGATTTGTCGATGGTAGAAGCTCAGATTGTGACTTCAGCCGTATTGTGGGGACATGCACAGCAATTTATTCGACACCCACTTTCGACGCGCGTACCTTCTCATAGGGGCGGAGCGCGCCCCAGCCCAAAATACGCAAGTTTTCGCAATAAGCGCCATTCGATGTTCCCGGTTTCTCTTTCCGCCGCAGCACATGCAAATGTATTACACTTTGTCAGGACCTCCTGTGTGTTTCTCGGCAAAATTTCTGTATGGCTGGAAGAAGTTCAAGCTCTCTTTTAGGTTTGTGGAGACCACGTATACCTAGCTGTCCAACAGCACAACCTCCATCTCCCCTATGCACCTATTCTGTCCCACTGGCGGGGGGCAACGCTCACTCTGCAGCTTATGGCCCATGTCGTGAGGGCTGCAGGCAATCAGGGCGCCCGACTTGGGGTAGCAGCGAACGCGATCGAAGTTACTTCTTGGGGATGCTGGGCTGCAGGCCGGAAAGCGATGTTGCGTGGAATGGTCGCACTGGAGACTGGAGTAGGTTGACAAGGCGGCATCAAAAGCGCGGCGAGTGCTCGCTGTCGTCCATGACTTCAACGACCACGACGGTGCAGAGCCCCGGGGGGAGGTTGTCCAAGGACTTGGAAGTATGGAGGAGTCTCATCCTGAAACAACCGATATCCTTCCACCGGCGAAACGAAAAGTGGAGTACCCTACTACAAACGAATAGGTATTTGCATTGATTGTATTGAAGTATTAATATTGAGAGCAAACTGTAGAGTAGTGCATACCGGTCGTCGGCCTTTTAAGAGGTTGATGACGTTGGCAATTGGCGTAGTCATTTTCTTCAAAGTCCGTCGTTGGTCAGCCATGTCACCTGAATTTGTGCACAGTGCAATCAAAACTGTGGCTAAACACATGATGACATGATCTGGTATGTTTCTGATGGAGAGTTCTGATACTGAAACCGACACCGAAAAAGGGTTCCCACTGATCACTTTGAATCTGGATAGTGATCAAATGGAGCGCTGGGAGCGAAATTGATTGGCGTCATCTGGGTTCGCAACAAACCAAAGCACTCTTTTGTTGTCAAGAGCTTTGGCGACTCTGTCAATATCACCATGGATTGATCCCGTGGACGTAGTGAATACAGTCCGATAGGCTAATATCATGTTTGATTTCATATATGTACCATACATTGTAGTACTGAATAAGCGTAGATTTCACAAACATAT
>JASAMZ010001556.1:0-10611 GCA_030248115.1 Linhomoeus sp. GSCO2_2 | reverse complement strand
AGCCACTGTAAAGGTCAGCAACGTAGGCGGTATCACAAGAGAACCTGTCTCGGGTTGAGTGCAGGTGACGTGGCCGCAGATGGTGTCGAGATCCTTCTTGGCCATGAGAAGGTGAGATGCCTGCACAAAAGGCTCCAACTCCCTCTCAGCCTCCACTCTCAGACCCCTCGACGACAGCCACGACTGCAGCTCCGTCACGTTGTGCCTGTGACAGAGAGAACAATGTGGGCCATCGCAGCGGTTCAAGAGGGCTTCTCAGATGTCACAATCACAGCTTCTCTCAGATGTCGTTTTATAGTGGAAGGTCGTCTCATAGTGGAAGGTTAGAGAGTCCCAGATGTCGTACAGTGACAGTTGCTGTCAAGAAGTAGTTGCCTACAAAAGATATACAGTCTAAAGCAGTTCCAGAGGTCCCAGACGTCAAATGTCGGGCAGTGAATACTGGACGCAGTGATTGAGGGGTAACAGAATGTTCCTGGAACCATTAGATGGCATCTTCCTCACATGTGACTCCCATTCCCATCTCAACCATCTACCATCCTGAGAACGCACTTGATCTGAACGGCCCTCTCGAAGCAGCACATGTCCCTGCGGAACATCAGATGGTTGAGTGCCAGGGCGCAGACCCATCTGGCAGTCTGGCCGAAGACCTGGCGCCGCAGGGGGTCGTCCGCACCATAGGACACCAGTTTGGAGTGGACGATCTCCAGCTGTGAGTGAAGGATAAGACGGAGAAGTCAGTGGATGTTTCAAATGCGACGCTACAAGAGGCGTTAGCGATTGTTGGAGCAATATCACGCGCTCTTCTTCAGGGGGACTCACAAATTCCAGCAGGTCTCCCAGAGAGGCGTCCCTCTGTCGCTCCTCCGAAGCCTTTCTGTCCCTTGCGTGCTTCCTGTGGCTACTGCTGCTGTACCCGTTTTGCACCGGTTGCGAGAGGAAGTCCTTCTCAGAGGAGTGGCGCAGAATGGCCGCCACTGAAGCGATCGCTGTCGTCTGCATTTCGCACAGATCCAGAGTGGGAACACTGTGGCAGTTCCCACCAATCTTGGGCTCCAGAATGGGCTCCAGTATCTGTTTCATGAGTGTCTCATAGGCCTCTGCCACCCTTCTCTCCAACATGTCCCTCAGCGGGCCCAACTCGAACTGACACAGCCTCTGCGACTGCTGAGAAGCGCTGTTGGACGCGTACCACTCCTAAAGCAGTTTCAGGGCAAGTTGATTTTGGACTGTTCTTGATCAAAAGGTCGCTATCATTACGGCAATCGACGACAGAAATCGACTCGCCTCCCTCCCCTCCTCGCAGCTGTACTGTCTCAGGAGGTTGAGCAGTCTCCAGCAGTTGACCAGCCACAGACACACGATATCCAGGTCGCGCGACGTCTGAACAACAACGCTCTGTGCTAGCATTGCGACCGAGCCTTCTCACACATGTAGCACAAATGTGTCTCTGCAGCGTCACACTGACGCTTAGGACATCCTTGAGAGCGGCGTGAGAGAGTGAGAAGAGGGCGGACATCCCTCTGTCGTCTCTGGCGTGGTCGTGACAGCGGAAGGCCAACAGAAGAAGATAGGCCGGCAGACAGCGCTCGGGCAACAGGCGCGTCAGACGGGGCTTCAGGTCTGCAACAGGTTTCACAGAGTGGTGACTATGTACCTCTGTGTAGGCGAGTTCAGTGGTTCGGATTCAAGAGGAAGGAATTCGGTCCTACAGCGTAATCCACCTGTAATGAGCAGACGGACGAATTCCGGTGAGTTGAAGACCTCCAGTAGTGCAGAGTGCTCCAGTGGCCCTTCTGGGTGGGAAGCGTGGACGGACACCGCATCTCCATCTGCAATATTCTCCCAGTCTAATAGTGCACAGTGTTGTTGCAGAAGTCTACCCCCCACTTGTCAGCTGTTGGTGTCCATGTGCCACAGTGGTAGAGGGTCCTGGAGCCATTTGTGAGCGACTCTCCTGCAGTAGGCGCACCTGACGGTCCACTTTGCTCTGCAGCTGCTGAAATGGGATTGCTCTACGCGTTGTTAACTTAACTCCAGCAGTGGGGAGCAGCTCGAGCTCTCAGATCAGATTTGGCAACTGTCGCTACTGCACAGTGAATTGTAGCCTAATTCCAGCTCTTCCCATGACGGAAACATCATGGTTGGCGCGGCAGCGCCAAACCATAATATGTTCCATCTCGGCCGCGCGCGCCTTTTCCCATCATCACGATGTTTGTTTCTCGGGCTGTACTAAACGGAATTGAATGAAATTTGGTACACTAAAGGACATTGTCATAGACAGATTAAATTCCAAATTTGGTGAAAATCGGTTAAGTGTAGCGAAAGTTACAGGCGAAAAAAGGATCGTGGCGCGTTTCTTGTCCCAACGGCGGGGGGTGAATTCTTCTCCGTCTTCTTCTTCTCCTTCTTCACGTCACGCTCTAGCGTCCATCAACCAGGATCTCGTCGAGTCGCCTGCTATTCTTCCCAACAGTGGTTGCGAACTATACAGTGCAGGCCCCATAGTGACCCCGCTTGTTCAGGAGGTCCTGCATACGTGTCCCAGAATTGTCCTACTCATTCTGTGCGTGTCTCAAAGTGCGCCCCCCCTCGTTCAGGAGGCCCTGCATACGTGTTCCAAAATTGTCCTACTCGTTTTGTACGTGCCTCAAAGTGCCCTCGCTCGTTCAGGAGGCCCTGCATACGTGTCCCAAAATTGTCCTACTCGTTTTGTTCGTGCCTCAAAGCGCCCCCGCTCGTTCAGGAGGCCCTGCATACGTGTCCCAAAAATGTCCTACTCGTTTTGTACGTGCCTCAAAGTGCCGCCGCTCGTTGAGGAGGCCCTGCATACGTGTCCCAGAATTGTCCTACTCATTCTGTGCGTGTCTCAAAGTGCACCCCCCCCCTCGTTCAGGAGGCCCTGCATACGTGTCCCAAAATTGTCCTACCCGTTTTGTACGTGCCTCAAAGTGCCCCCCCCCTCGTTCAGGAGGCCCTGCATACGTGTCCCAAAATTGTCCTACTCGTTTTGTACGTGCCTCAAAGTGCCCCCGCTCGTTCAGGAGGCCCTGCATACGTGTCCCAAAAATGTCCTACTCGTTTTGTACGTGCCTCAAAGTGCCCCCGCTCGTTGAGGAGGCCCTGCATACGTGTCCCAAAATTGTCCTACTCGTTTTGTACGTGCCTCAAAGTGCCCCCGCTCGTTCAGGAGGCCCTGCATACGTGTCCCAAATTGTCCTGCTCGTTTTGTACGTGCCTCAAAGTGCCCCCGCTCGTTCAGGAGGCCCTGCATACGTGTCCCAAAATTGTCCTACTCGTTTAGTACGTGCCTCAAAGTGCCCCCACTCGTTCAGGAGGCCCTGCATACGTGTCCCAAAATTGTCCTACTCGTTTTGTACGTGCCTCAAAGTGCCCCCGCTCGTTCAGGAGGCCCTGCATACGTGTCCCAAAAATGTCCTACTCGTTTTGTACGTGCCTCAGAGTGCCCCCGCTCGTTCAGGAGGCCCTGCATACGTGTCCCAAAAATGTCCTACTCGTTTTGTACGTGCCTCAGAGTGCCCCCGCTCGTTCAGGAGGCCCTGCATACGTGTCCCAAAATTGTCCTACTCATTTTGTACGTGCCTCAGAGTGCCCCCGCTCGTTCAGGAGGCCCTGCATACGTGTCACAAAAATGTCCTACTCGTTTTGTACGTGCCTCAGAGTGCCCCCGCTCGTTCAGGAGGCCCTGCATACGTGTCCCAAAATTATCCTACTCATTTTGTACGTGCCTCATAGTGCCCCCGCTCGTTCAGGCCGTTCATACGTGTCACAAAATTGCCCTATTCGTTTTGAGTGCCCCCGCTCGTTCAGGAGGAACTGCATACGTGATCCAAAATTGCCCTGCTCGTCCGGTGCGTTACCCAAATGGGTCAAACTCTTACGAGAGCCTTTACAGTCGTGTCTCAAGGTGGCCTACATCGGCAACGTGGGTTGATTGGCTCCGCCAATCAAAAAGTAAGAGTATTTCATGAAAAATGCCTAAAGGCAGAAAGGAGAATATGTTCCAAGTATGAAGCATGTAAAAGTAAGAGTATTAAACGATATTCCTCTGGTGTAGCAAATGCGGCGCTTTGCGCCGCCCACCAATTTGTTAAAGAAAGAATAGTACCAGTATTGATTGAAAGGAAGCATTTTCGGCTAAAATCATCCACACAAACTGCGCAAAGGTCACAACGACACGCGGCAACATATTCGGCACACCCTAGCGTGTCGTTGTGACCTTTGCGCAGTTTGTGTGGATGATTTTAGCCGAAAATGCTTCCTTTCAATCAATACTGGTACTATTCTTTCTTTAACAAATTGGTGGGCGGCGCAAAGCGCCGCATTTGCTACACCAGAGGAATATCGTTTAATACTCTTACTTTTACATGCTTCATACTTGGAACATATTCTCCTTTCTGCCTTTAGGCATTTTTCATGAAATATAGGTAACAGCTGTGTTGTATGCCAAATGCACACCCACCAAATTCTCATTGACCAGTCGGTTCAGCTCCTGGTGAATGACAGCGTGGACCTGTTTAGCCTCGTCCCCATTGCTTCCAGTGGTGCTCTGAAGACAGCAGACAACAGTGAGAAAACCTACACAGGATGGGCCAAAAAAGTAAGAATCCTAACTTTGCAGTCAACGTTCTCAAATGTGACTGCACATAACAGGTCCCAATTTGGGAAGGGCATGCTACAGGGTATTTTGATGCGAGATCAAAATTTCAGACACAAGAGAGCAGATGGCGTCGTATTGCGCAAAGTCATATGGAATATCGGATGCAGCGGCGGCCGTCTACAGCATCAACAGGATCTCCAGCATTGGAAAGCCGCCGCATCCGATTTTCGATATGATCTTGCGCAAAACAACACAATCGGCTCTTTTGTGCATAACATGGTCTCAAATTTTGGCCTTTCATCAAAAACGCTCAGTAGAATGTCCTGTCCAAATTGGGGCCTGATATGTGCAGTCATGCTGGAGAATGCCGACCCCAAAGTTAGGGGCCTTATTTTTTGGGCCACCACGCACATCATATTAGTCACTCGAAATCCCTGTCATCCCCATTCATGTCCACACCTTTCCAGTCAAAGACTGTCCGAACACATCTCCATCCTGGTCGTCACTGAGTTCGTCTTCGGGAAAGGCAATGTGGTAGAAAGTGTTGCCGCCGCCGCTACTCGTCACGCTATTCTCCATCTCGGCTGCTCAACTACAAGTCAGCGCGTTCTCCGATCTGTTGTACACATGAGCTTCAACGCGCCTCTGCTCTGACAGCCTGGGTTGGTTGGCACTGCGCGTCCACTACACAGAGCGAAACACCACTGACATAGCGTTGCAGAGGCTGGCAGCGGAGCCTGCAGCAGCTTGCCTAATGGATTATGGGGTCGGCCAGTAAACAGAGGGAGAGAGAGAGGGCGACGACAATCCCAGCGCCAGTCATCGTGGGGTAAACAAAGCCAAGTCGGTACCACTCAAAGGGGGAATGTGTCAAGATTCTCCTAAAAGCAAACAAGAAGTAGAGTAAGTCACTAGAAAATTTCAAAGAGAATTGAGTAGAGAATAATATGTAGATAGAATACACACAGAGGGAGTCGATCAGCATCCACTGTGATGCATGAACTCAATTTCCACAAATTTAAAGCAATGAGTTCGCCCCTACTATCAAAGTGCAAAGTTGGATGGATGTGTAGAATGGTCACATAACAACAGCCGCTGACCCGCCAGCGACCTCCCAAGCCGCGTGAGTGGTCAACTGTGTCGGCGCCGCAAAAAACGCTCACAACAACATAATCTCTCTCGCCGCGCGCGGAATATTGCCCGGGCACCAATTGGCGAGACATCAGCATCGCATCGTATGTGCCAGGCCGGCCGACAGCCGGTGCACTGTGTACCGCGCGGCGTCGAAAAGGCGCCGCTCACACACAACCACACACACCGTTCAATTCGACGAGACGCCACACTCGCACGCACGCCGACACATCGCAGGCAGACGTCAAAACACTTGCAGGCGCCTCGGCGGCACCTTTTCCCAAAGCAGGCGCGGCAGGCGGACGGACTGAGAGGCACGCACGCTATGCGGAGAAAGGGAGAGAGGTCGCCGGCCACACTCTTTCAAAAGTCCTATGGTCAGCATACATGTGGATGCGGGATGACTGACGGACGGAGGCGGCTGCGCAGAAATAAACAAATCTGGGGATAGAAGCGGCCGGAAAACCACTGGTCCAAAATGAATGACGACGACTGACTCTGGCACTTTCTTCCTTCTCTGCGACTCCAAAGTTCGCTCGCCGCTCGTTTGCTCGCTGGCAAGCGACGACCACCGAAACCATGAAAACCCACGCAGTGGAGAGTCACTACGCTTTGTGCGCGCCGTTTCCTGCGCAACACCACGCGTGTAAGTCGCGGGCGGCCCCTTATCAGACGACCTTCTTATGGACAGCGACGAATAAGGCGCTAGTATGCGCTCAAGGGAATGTTTCGCCCACAGCTCAACAAGGTTCTTCGCAAGTGGTAACGCCATTCCAAGGGAAATACAGACAGATATGTATCTCCAACCATCTATTGACCGGACAAGAGGGCAACAGAGCCAGAAAGAAACAGGAGAAGGCTAAAAGGGAGAGGAAATGGCCAGGCCTCGTGTTTCAAGTTTCGAAATTGGCACTATACGGAAGGAGCTTGCTGCGCCCGGCTAGGCTACGTGAACACGAGTCCATTTACGTTGGGCCACCCATGAACCGTGAAACTATGTATCACGAACCGCGCATAGTCAGGAGTACTAGAGCCTTTAGCCCGTAGGAGATTCTCCATAGTCTAAAGCCTATTGAGTTGTGCACAGGGAGCCACTGCTCACAACAGCCCATTGGGCTTTTCAGATTGAGCTCAAGTCACTTGACACTGTGGCCTTGCCAGTGCCTGCGTTTAGGGATGCGCCAGCTCCCATGCCCCAGAATACACAGTTTAACACATAGATGTTTGCATTTAGCCCATAGGTGTTTTCAGATTGATCTAAGGTCGTTTGACAATGTGCCCCTGCCAGTGCCTGCATTCACCATCGCACCTGCTCCCTTGCCTCTAAATACACCTCAGAGTCTCACAGCGACAACTCAGCAGTGAATGGTGACACAATAGCGCGATATTCCCCCTAAAGTGGCATGCAGGCACTCCATAGTGCTCAGAATGTACTGTGCAGTCGATATTTTCGCAATTTTTGTGGAATTTTGACATCGGCCAATGTCCACAATAGGAGATGCAAAACTACAGACCACGACGGTTCTTTTCGTGTATAGATCATCGCGATCCATCAAGGCTGTCGAGAGTTATCGTGTTAACAGACAGACAAACAGACTCTATGGCGCTTAGTATATAGGACAACATAGGCAGGCAGGTAGTTACTAGGAATGTGTAGCTCATGCCTCGAAGGTCGCAGTGAATAGCCAACCAGGTACATTGGGCCAACGCCTCGCACGCTATTGATTTTCACACAGGAAACGGGAAGCTACGCACGTGACAAGCGCATGCGCGCATTAGTTATGTAGTGCAGAGACCACAATGTTTCAGTGAGAAAGCCAGTGGGTGTGAACTCGACCAATTTGATGTCACGAGACGAAAGCAATCTCAGTCTTTGCAGGCACTCTCTGCCGTTACGAGACTGCAGCAGCTACATAGGATCCTGGGAACTAACAGATTGGACGCAAAAATGCGCTGGCTCCAGTTATGGGCCATCCACCCAAGAAAACGAGCGAACAAAGCGGCTCCCTCTTTGCACACACAATTCCCTCCTGTCAGCCAGCTATAGGCGTTGCTGGCAAGCAGAAAAGAAAAGGGAGCAGACACAGCCGTCTTCTTTGACGACATTCTTAGAGTTGGGCAGCTCGGAACGTCCAGCGCAGATGGGTCGCCTCCAGAAGACCGAACTCGCGATGGAACGGGATAAAAACATTCGGTTCTCAGGATGGGACTGTCTCGGAATAAAGGCTGTTCTGTAGGACTAACGCAATTACATCGGAGTGAAACGTACGCGCGCCGGATTGAGACGTCTTTCCAGCGTTTAAAAGGACAGAGGGAAGACGAGGGTAATGTATGTAATGCGATGAAGTAGAATGAGTCGGACAATTCTGGGACACGTATGCAGGACCTCCTGAACAAGCGGGGTCACTATGGGGCCTGCACTGTATAGTTCGCAACCACTGTTGGGAAGAATAGCAGGCGACTCGACGAGATCCTGGTTGATGGACGCTAGAGCGTGACATAAAGAAGGAGAAGAAGAAGACGGAGAAGAATTCACCCCCCGCCGTTGGGACAAGAAACGCGCCACGATCCTTTTTTCGCCTGTAACTTTCGCTACACTTAACCGATTTTCACCAAATTTGGAATTTAATCTGTCTATGACAATGTCCTTTAGTGTACCAAATTTCATTCAAATTCCGTTTAGTACAGCCCGAGAAACGAACATCGTGATGATGGGAAAAGGCGCGCGCGGCCGAGATGGAACATATTATGGTTCGGCGCTGCCGCGCCAACCATGATGTTTCCGTCATGGGAAGAGCTGGAATTAGGCTACAATTCACTGTGCAGTAGCGACAGTTGCCAAATCTGATCTGAGAGCTCGAGCTGCTCACCACTGCTGGAGTTAAGTTAACAACGCGTAGAGCAATCCCATTTCAGCAGCTGCAGAGCAAAGTGGACCGTCAGGTGCGCCTACTGCAGGAGAGTCGCTCACAAATGGCTCCAGGACCCTCTACCACTGTGGCACATGGACACCAACAGCTGACAAGTGGGGGATCAGATTTTCTGCAACAACACTGTGCACTATTAGACTGGGAGAATATTGCAGATGGAGATGCGGTGTGACCGGCCACACTTCCCACCCAGAAGGGCCACTGGAGCACTCTGCACTACTGGAGGTCTTCAACTCACCGGAATTCGTCCGTCTGCTCATTACAGGTGGATTACGCTGTAGGACCGAATTCCTTCCTCTTGAATCCGAACCACTGAACTCGCCTACACAGAGGTACATAGTCACCACTCTGTGAAACCTGTTGCAGACCTGAAGCCCCGTCTGACGCGCCTGTTGCCCGAGCGCTGTCTGCCGGCCTATCTTCTTCTGTTGGCCTTCCGCTGTCAAAAGCAACCACGCGCCAGAGACGACAGAGGGATGTCCGCCCCTCTCTCACTCTCTCACGCCGCTCTCAAGGATGTCCTAAGCGTCAGTGTGACGCTGCGAGGACACATTTGTGCTACATGTGTGAGAAGGCTCGGTCGCAATGCTAGCACAGAGCGTTGTTGTTGAGACGTCGCGCGACCTGGATATCGTGTGTCTGTGGCTGGTCAACTGCTGGAGACTGCTCAACCTCCTGAGACCATCCAGCTGCGAGGAGGGGAGGGAGGCGAGTCGATTTCTGTCGTCGATTGCCGTAATGATAGCGACCTTTTGATCAAGAACAGTCCAAAATCAACTTGCCCTGAAACTGCTTTAGGAGTGCTACGCGTCCAACAGCGCTTCTCAGCAGTCGCAGAGGCTGTGTCGGTTGGGGTGGGCCCACTGAGGGACATGTTGGAGAGAAGGGTGGCAGAGGCCTATGAGACACTCATGAAACAGATACTGGAGCCCATTCTGGAGCCCAAGATTGGTGGGAACTGCCACAGTGTTCCCACTCTGGATCTGTGCGAAATGCAGACGACAGCGATTGGCTTGGGTGGCGGCCGTTCTGCGCCACTCTGAGAAGGACTTCCTCTCGCAACCGGTGCAAAACGGGTACAGCAGCAGTAGCCACAGGAAGCACGCAAAGGACAGAAAGGCTTGGGAGGAGCGACAGAGGGACGCCTCTCTGGGAGACCTGCTGGAATTTGTGAGTCCCCCTGAAGAAGAGCGCGTGATATTGCTCCAACAATCGCTAACGCCTCTTGTAGCGTCGCATTTGAAACATCCACTGACTTCTCCGTCTTATCCTTCACTCACAGCTGGAGATCGTCCACTCCAAACTGGTGTCCTATGGTGCGGACGACCCCCTGCGGCGCCAGGTCTTCGGCCAGACTGCCAGATGGGTCTGCGCCCTGGCACTCAACCATCTGATGTTCCGCAGGGACATGTGCTGCTTGCAAAGAGCCATTCAGATCAAGTGCGTTCTCAGGATGGTAGATGGTTGAGATGGGAATGGGAGTCACATGTGAGGAAGATGCCATCTAATGGTTCCAGGAACATTCTGTGGGCCCTCAATCACTGCGTCCAGTACTCACTGCCCGACATTTGACGTCTGGGACCTCTGGAACTGCTTTAGACTGTATATCTTTTGTAGGCAACTACTTCTTGACAGCAACTGTCACTGTACGACATCTGGGACTCTCTAACCTTCCACTATGAGACGACCTTCCACTATAAAACAACATACTGAGAGAAGCTGTGATTGTGACATCTGAGAAGCCCTCTAGAACCACTGCGATGGCCCACATTGTTCTCTCTGTCACAGGCACAACGTGACGGAGCTGCAGTAGTGGCTGTCGTCGAGGGGTCTGAGAGTGGAGGCTGAGAGGGAGTTGGAGCCTTTGGTGCAGGCATCTCACCTTCTCATGGCCAAGAAGGATCTCGACACCATCTGCGGCCACGTCAC
>JASAMZ010001555.1:0-10676 GCA_030248115.1 Linhomoeus sp. GSCO2_2 | reverse complement strand
AATACAACCGTCGTCTCCCTCAACTGACCCTGAGCCAGCTAGGCTTGAGCTCCTCCTGCCACATGTAGGGTTCCAGCAGCTCCACGGGCCGAAGGTCCCTCTCCATGGGGGGCACACCGCCCGTCTTCTGGGCCAACTGAAGGGAATCGTATCAAGCAAAATTGTAACAAGGTTCTTTACAATAGAAGAATGCAATGCATCAATGCATGTAGCACAAGTCTCACCTTGATAAGGTTGACTCCGCCGCTGCGCTTGCCCGTTCTCTGCTTGATGTGCGCCCGTATCTGCTCGTATGACCTGGTGGGTACAAGCCATTGGCCGACGTCGCGCACGTAACTGTCCGTGCTGCGACGACCCACAGAGGACGCCGGCTTGAATTGGCACAGGCCCAGGGCCACCAGACTGGAAGCAATTGGACTATAGAATGCATTGGAGGATGCGCCCTTTCTCTCACTTGGACTCGCTCTGGCAGAAATTGAGACACTTGGTGGCGTCCTTGCTGAGGGGGGCGGCGTGGGGAAGCAGCTCTGGGTAGACGACCGCTCGGCTCACGCCCAACTGCAGCATGACACTGGCGCTTATTGGCTGTGCTGCAATGAGTAGAACCTGGGCATACTCGCGCTACAGAAGCTCAGAGCAGCCAGATACCCACTCTTCTTGCTGTGGAATCTCCGGCCGCTGTCGATTCGGCGGAACTTCTTGAGAGCGTCGCTGGCGTCCACCTGTGGGGCAGACACCGTCTCCAGGGCGGCTGGAAGCGTGTCGGCGCAGAAGAAGGAATCGAGCGACGACCTCTCGGGACAGCTGGCCTCCTCCGCCAACTCGCTCTGAAGAAGGAAGTCATCACTGTTTTCGATCGACTTTCAAATGGTGGCACTTGAGATGCCTACAAGCATGTCTTTGGTGGAGGTGGCCTCTGCTTCCAGCGCCTCCCCGAAGTCCCTGCTGAGGATGTGGAGCTGCGTCAGCAGCTGGACGTGCTGAAAGGCGCAAGCTCACTTATGGCTGCACGTCAGGTTCTGCAACCTTCCCGCACCTTTCTCATCTGGATCCTGAGCTGCAGTCGTTCCTCCTGCGTCAGGTAGGGCAGCGCCCCGTTCCCCGTGAGAAGACAGGCCGAGTTGCTTTCCAGAGAGCTGCTGCCCACTATCTCCATTGCTCCATCTGAGCCGTCCCCAACCACCAGCAGATACTGTGGAGGGTCCGCGCTCGATTGGGGCACTAGCAGCAGGCCGTCCTTGCGCCCCTCCTCTTCTTCTTGTTCGTCCACTTCTTCTAGTGGTTGCTGCTTTGGTTGTTGGAGATTGTTAGAGTCGTCTGCTTCGACGACGGACATTTGCATGTTGATCCCTGCCGACATGTCTCGTGGAGTGGTCAATACGGTGGCGCGACCCGACGAGGTTCCGGGTTGCACTCCTTCGAAGCTGTTATTGCTTTCGGTGGAGACGCCGAGCTCCGCCAGGGGATCCACCATCCAATCCTTCAGGAGGTCCACCACCTCGCGCTCTGAAGAGTGATACTTCGTCACACAAGTCTGCCACTGTCAAGTGTTCGACCAACCAGTCACACCACAAGCAAGCGAGCAAACGTAGAATCCTCACTGGGTATTCTGGTGGCTCTGTCGAAGCGCAAGTCGTCAGGGTCCACTTGGCCCCGTTCCTCGTCCAGATCGGCCAGGTAGTTGTACTCTGGGTCCCTCTGTCTCTCTTCCTCCTCCTCCTCTTCTGCTTCTGAGATACAAGACGAAAAAGATGGTAGGAATCACATCCAAGCGGTCAACGAAGCTATTAGAAAGTCGAGATTGTCGTCGAAAGCTCGCGTCAAGCTATCGACAATATTGGCCTCACTAAGACTGACTGGACAACCGAATTGGCAGGTCGTGACACATCTGCCTACTTGACGCTAGCGCCGCCTCAAAATCCTTACAAAAGGGTCCTATATCCTCACCGTCCAGTCTCCCCAGCAGAAAGTCCAGGTAGACATCGTTGTCGTCGTCGTCGCCCTCCGTACCCAGGCGGCCTTCAATTGCACGCCGATTCTGAGCTCTGGAGGCACTCGGCGACGCCAACGACGACTCCACCACCAAATCGGGATCGGTTCTGCAAAAGGGAAGCGTCTCGCTTCGTCGCTGTATACTGTTCTTTCGAAGGTGCAAATGTGCAGACGAATGCAGTCACCGAACGAAGACCCAAGTCTCTAAAAGGGCTAGGTCAATCAAAAGTCACCTGAAGAGCTGCTGTTCAATAGTCTCGAACGGGACGTCCTCCAGATTCTTTCTCGAGCGCGTGGCGTACTCCGACTTCTGGCGCCCGGTCTCCCGCTGTGCGCCGCCAACAGAAGTGGACGGCTGACGACCGACCACCGCTTCTTCATCGTCGTCGTCGGCGTCAAGGAAGGGATCCTTGCTGGGATCGTAGTCCTGCATTCAGACACACGAGACTTTTGTTTGGCTTGTAGGATACACTGCGCGCTTGCACAGCGCAGCGCACGTACCAAGTCGTCGTCGTCGTCCTCGTTGTAGTCGACGTTGAGGAAGGTGCGCTTCACGGGCACAACGGGCGCCTTCAGCGCCGACACCGGCCACGCCTCCTGCACAGGGCGCAGATTGCCGTATTGCGCATTGTCAACCAACACTCACAACAGCGAAAGAAACCAATGTCATGATATCAAGCAATCAGACTATAGCTCTAACATCCTCCAAGCCAAGTATTAGTTAGTACCTCGTTGTTGACTCCCAGCTGTCTGGCCCTGGAGCGAGTCAGCGTCTGAGAGGCGCCGGCCGAAGCCTCGGCGGCCAAAGCGCCCTCCTCCTGAGCCCAGGCCTTCAGTCGACTCAGCACGTCGGGATTCTTGATCAGGTGCTGAACCATTCCGGCTCACACAATCGGCCTTTCGACGCGCAGCGCGCAGGATCACAAGGATAGGGCGCCTCACTTCTCGTGTACTATCTGCCATGCCACTCACATGCAGAATGCTCTTGACGTTGGCGCTGGTCAGCTGGTGTTTGCGCGCCTTCGCCTCCAGATCCCGGTTGATCCTCTGCGACACCTGGGCAAGGTCGCTCTCGCTCTCAGCGATGGTCAGACGCTCATCGGGGGAGGTTGGACGGCTACTACGACCCAGATTCCGATCGACTATAGACTCTTCTGTTGCAGCGGCGGCTTCACAGGCGTCCGTGGCAGTCGACTCCATGACACCACAGACGTATTTGGCGTTTCTATCCGCTCGACGTCTCCAGATTCAACGACCTTGCAAAACTCAAGACTCAACTACCTTTGAAATGGTATGGGGCAATGGTAGCGGTTAGATTGGACTGAATCGAACGGAATTGGAGCTACTCAAAGCAAGAATACTGCACAGCATTCATTTACAAGTGATACGTGACACTCCTTGAGTGTCAGATAGGCACTCCGCGTGATTGTTTTAGCAGACGGGGGCACAGAAACCAACAAGTGTTGCATCCCGTTAAATTTGTTTGTTCCCAATTTTTATACTCCACAAAAAAGTGTGGAGTATATAGCGTTTGTGCGCGAAACGCAGAAAATTGCAACGGATGTAGCTCGCGCGTGAAGCGGCCGATTTGCAAACGGTCTTTTGCGTTGGGTAGGCCTAGTGGGTGGGCAACCTGCACGACATATGGGGTCACGCTGCGGGACCCCGTTGGCGGGAAATTCAAAAATGTAAATTTTCAAATGGGTACTGAAAAATGGGTTGAGCAAGGTAGAACTCGAAAAAGTTGCATATAATGGTATATACTATCTTTTGATATGCTGTAGTACTCGATAATATCTAGCCCGCAAAAAAAGAATTGGACCGCTGCGGGACCCATTTTGGCGCCAAATTTGAAAAATTCGCGATTTTTGGCCCCGGGTCGACTTTGACGGGCTGCTGTGCGAGCTAGGTAGCAGCTAGAGCGGCGAGACCACTCTTGTTGCTCCTTCCCAGATGTCCTCTATCGAATGAGCCATGAACGGAGAAAATCGGGCGAAACACAAAAAACTTTCTTACACTGCGACTTTTTCGACTCCGGGGTCGAAAATTGCGATTTTCGCATTTCGGCGTCTATCGCGCTCGAATGCGTTGCCGAATCGTTCCAAAAGTGGTTTCAAACGATTCTGCGCTTAAATGTAGCTCAGAAAAGTATTTTTGAAAAATTTGCAGAGCTACAGTATCCCTGCCGCGTCGGTTTGAATTTTGGGCGTCGGGTCGACTTTGCCAATATTATGCTCGATTTCGGGGTTTTCGGGGACGCTGATTACGAATTCGGCATCTGTTCAGTGCTTAGATGATGTTTGAACCTACCACGACGAATTTGTATTCCACCGTACCCCAAGTGCAGAATTTCAGTTCCCCGAGTTCATAGGAAGCTAGGGGTGTTGTATGTCGATTCTGGGGTATTTTGGGATGTAGATCACGAATTCGGCATTACTTTTGCGACTGGGAGTGTCAGGAGGCCACAACAGCAGAGGAGTCACCGTGCGTAGGAGTTCAAATTTGTGGAGTATACTGCGTCCCCCGGACGACTTGCCTGGTTTCAGTGTAGAACTAGGGTCTATGGCCCGGGGCGGGCCTAAGCAGATGTCATACACTTAGAGGCCGATGTGGCGCAAGTGACGCGTTGGAGCAGGCTGTACTGACGACGATGAGCGCAGGCTCTACTGAGACTGACCGCTGACTGTCTATAGCCACTCACAATGTAGAATGCCAGCGGCGCCCCAATTGTACAGGCGCGCCTTATCTACGCTACACAGCGGGGGCTTCCCCGCTGGGGTGGACGGCGTTGGTTTCCGTAGTGCTACAGTACGATGCTCCTATAACTCGGTTCGATTGCGCGTGCGTAGACGCCTTTCTCAGCGCGTCTTATATGGACGGCGTACTGTAGGCGCGGCAAAATCAATGGCGGATGGTATTTTCGGAATTTCGCGAAATTTTATAGAGCGTGAGTATTCGGCCAAAATCAGGCTAAATACACCGCAAATCGCCAAGCAAACGACGGATTCGCGTTCTGCCGCGTCAGAAAGCCCAGACACAACTGTCAACGCAATTTTGAAAATTCGACCCCGGGACCCAATTTTTGGCCGGCCGGGTGCCGAAATCCGGGTAAACGCGTCCCAAATCGCAAAACAAACACCGGATTCGTGTTCAGCGTCGTCGAAAACCACCGAAACAAGTGAAAACTCAATTTCGAAAATTTGACCCCGTGATTCAAAAATTCGGCGCGGCCGGGATGCGGTACCACAAAATGGTCAAGACACTTCGTCTAGATTAACTTTTGACGCTGAACACGTTGCAATGGTCAATTTGCCGCTAAAAGCACGCTTTCCGGCCCAAAAATCCACTCAAAGTCGAAAATCGGCATTTTCCGCTCGGGACCCGGGACTTTTGTCACCGCGGATCTCCCCAAAAGACACAACCGATCTCGGCGGTTTTGGTGCCAAACGAAAGGCCATACATGGGTCCGTGTTTTGCAGAAAAGTTTGCGAGGATCCACCGTGGCAAACTCGAGTTATGATTTTTTAAAGGTCGGGAAAAAATTTAAAATTTTGAATTTTCTACCGTACTCCCGCGTCGGACTACCTAGGGGGCCCGTTCCAGTCCCGCTTCGTAGAAGACCCAAAGGCCTACAACATATCCAAAAATCACCAAATGCGGCCCACTTTTGCGACAGTTATGCCCTGATGTTTTTTTTTACTTAGCAAAAATTTGAATTTTTGAATTTTCGCGAAAATCTTCCACCGCCGAAATTTTTTCACCCCCCGAGCACGCTGCGCGTCGTCGTAAGCTATCTTTTAAAAAAAAATTTGGCTCCCTAGGTGCTTCGTAGCGAACGCCAGCCCCGGACATGCTAACTGTGGGCTTTACCGCTCCTATAGCACTCCTTCGCTTTTCAAGCGGCGGAGTGCCAAAAATGCGCGCGATACAGCAGTACCTCTTGTCGCATGCACATATAATCCAACAACCGTTTCAGGGTAGGTATATCGGTATATCCGTTCCAGAGAATTCAAGAACTCATTGCTGCCATTTGCCCATATCACAGTGCTTTATTACGCAAGCCCGAAACAGAGCGAACATCATCACAAGGACGTACTCGGGCCGAACAAGTGTGTAGCGTGACAGCGGAACTCGAAAGCAACGCAACAACGAACTGGATCACAATTCACTCAAACTGTCAATGGTCGAAGGCGCCACTGGCGAAGGGTATGTAGTGGGGATTCTCGTCGTCGAAGCTGTGGGGCAGCGGCTGTCTGTCGTCGTAGCCGTAGCGACCGTTGCGACGTCCGCCGCGCCTACCGTAACCCCCTCCGAAGTAGTCATAGCGGTAGACCTTGCAGACGAACTTCAGGGGGAACTGCAATATGTACAAAGTGGGTTTGGTGACTAAGAAACCAGTCTAATTCTTGGTAAACACTCGTCTGTCCGACAGGATAACCCCGCAAGTCGCCAAAAGAAAAGGACTCACGTGGCAAGGGACATCGTCCCAGGATCCGTCTTCTTTGAAGGCGACGCAGTTGTCCTTGCGACCGAAAGCGCAGTCGGGCTGGCCGGGACCGAAGTTTCGATAGGGGAAATCGTAACTGAAATGACGCACAATATCTGGGTAGGTTACTGCCTCAATTCCGATTACTGGTCGTCTGCCAGAGCGTTTCCTAACTCACCCACTGGCCCAGACGAATTTGTCGTCGGTGGTGCACTTCTGACCATCGTATCCCCGACTCCAGAACCTCAAGCCAGTGTAGAAGCCGCCAAAATTGATGAGATTTCTGCAAGCAAATTCAAAGCTAACCACGTGGTTGTGGCGAGTAGATACACAATTGCCTCTACCGACGCGCGTTTTTGCAGTCTTGGTGTTTCCAAGGCTCTATTTTCTTTCTCACGTGTAGGTCTTCAGGAACTCGTTGTCGTCGCCGTCCTTGATGGTGACGAGATCGCCGTCGGCCAGGTATTTGCCGTGCGCGTCAGTCATCGACTGGCGGCACACGCGGCGCGCCTTCTTCCACGGCAGGAGGCAGTCGAAGAACTCGTAGTTGTACTGGCCCCGGGCGAAGGCGCGACCTGAGAGGGCGAGAACAAGTCGAGAATGGTCGCCGTAGCCAGTCAAGCGATCTATTCTAGAAGCGCACCCGAGGTGCATCCGGCCGGAAGCGGCTTCGCCGTCTTCGACGTTCTCCGCGGTCGGTAAGGCGACGGGCGGGGATCGTGAAAGGAGGGGGAGGGGTCGTGTTCTTCGTAAGGCTCAATGCCGTCCGAACCGAAAGGGTGCTCGTCGTCGCCCTCCGGCCCGTTGTCAGGGTCGGCGGGAACCGGAATCGACCCCGGCTGAGGGACAGAGTCGATGTCGTGGACACTGATGATGGGAGAGCTGCCCAGAGAAGGGGAGAGCAAGGAGAGGACAATGACCACAGGGACAGCCCGGAGGAACCCCATTCTTAGCTAATACTTCAGAAAATGCAGCCTACGTCAAACGTCAACAACACCCACTCTCCACAAATGCTGGCCACGACTACAATAGGCCACCCATCTCTATATGATAACTTCGACAGTCTGCATAGGACAGAGTCGTAGTTGCTGAATTTCCATAAAGTGTCACAATTTTAAATTGTAACGCTACCGTGCTGCCATTATCTGCGTTGTTGCATTCGAAACTTCAAACAATGTCTTGTACAGTAGCAAAATTCAAAGTATTGATATAGGCGGCACAAAAGTTCTGTTTGAATTCAAACACTCAAATCGAAAATAAGATACGGGGCGCAGGGTGGCGGCAAACATCAAACTACTTGCATTAGCGTAAACCACTTGGCGCTACGTTTGTCGACTTCGAGTTCGAAGTTCGAACCCTATCACAATATCAGTGGAGCTTCACTGCTTCACGGCTCTGCCGGGCTGGTCGTCGACCATGTCGCCACCGCCCTCGTCGTCTTCGGGGAAGTCGTATGGGAAGGCGGGCGGCGGCCGTCGCGGACGCGGCCCAGAGCCGGCGCCGAGACTTGAACCTTCGGCTCCATCGCCCTTCTCCTCTCCTCCCTCCTTTTGGCTCTCATCGTGCCCGTAGCCGTCGTAGTAGGGCTCTTCCTCGTAGTATCCGGGCCCGTAGTGGTGGGGCGGGTAGCCGCCGTGGCCGTAGCCGTGCCCGTGGCCGTAGTCGTCGTAGAATGGAGCCTTGCAGAAGAAGTAGATTGGTAGCTGAAACGCCGAGGAAGGGCGAATCGTCTAATTAGCTCAACTGGTCAACAAACAACATGGTAATGTGGGCGCACGTTGCACTTCACGTTGTCCCAGGTGCCGTCTTTGACGCCGAAGACAACGCAATTCTCCTTGTAGCCAAATTGACAATTGGGACGGTTGGCTGCCCAGTTACGATAGGGGAAGTCGTAGCTGCAGTCAGAAGACGAGAGCATTATTGTTCTTTTCTTGGACAGTTGAAAAGATTGAACATATAGCAGATTCTAGTCAGTACCCGCTGGCCCAGACGAAGTGGTCGTCGGGGGTACACTTCTCGCCATCGTAGCCGCGATTCCAAAAGCGAAGTCCCGTGTAGAAGTTGTGAGTGTCTTTAATCAAAACACTGAAAATACAACTGGTCGGAGTGAAGGACGACTCCTGCCCAGTCTGCGCCGGTTGGCTCATCAGCTACACGTATGTATGATATATGCAGGGTGTTTTTTTTAATCTATCAAATCGGAAATCTTAATAACTTTTGCGTGAGTTAACCTAGACGAACGCAACTTGCACACGATAAACACAAAACTATACCATTACATGTGTTACAAAATATTTTGATTTCACTGCAAACTCCATGAGTTACAGGGTGTCAAAGTTGGAGTCCCAAATTTCCTGATAGTGCCCCACTGGAAAGTCTATAACTCTTGCAACAGGCGGGACATTTTTAGGCGACTTGCACCGTTAAATGCAAAAGAAAATGAGCTTCCATATGCCGCAAAGACCGACACTGTAGCTTAAACGACGCGAAAGTTACAGTTCGCCAAAGTTGGTCAGGAAGTGCCGTCGCGGGAGCTGTCCAGCACTTCCACCACTCCTAGACAAGGAGAGCTCCCGCGACGGCACTTCCTGACCAACTTTGGCGAACTGTAACTTTCGCGTCGTTTAAGCTACAGTGTCGGTCTTTGCGGCATATGGAAGCTCATTTTCTTTTGCATTTAACGGTGCAAGTCGCCTAAAAATGTCCCGCCTGTTGCAAGAGTTATAGACTTTCCAGTGGGGCACTATCAGGAAATTTGGGACTCCAACTTTGACACCCTGTAACTCATGGAGTTTGCAGTGAAATCAAAATATTTTGTAACACATGTAATGGTATAGTTTTGTGTTTATCGTGTGCAAGTTGCGTTCGTCTAGGTTAACTCACGCAAAAGTTATTAAGATTTCCGATTTGATAGATTAAAAAAAACACCCTGTATGTAGGTAGTATAGGTACAATCGTGCAACGCCCACACACCATCTTGACTAGAACTCACGAAACGTTATGTATGAACTCGTTCTCTTCGACGGAGTCGATGGTGATCAGGTCGCCGTATGGGACGCGATGGCCGTGCGAGTCCTGCATTGAGTAGCGGCAGATCTCACGCGCCACCTTCCAGGGCACGCCGCAGCCGTAGAACTGGTACCAGTGGCGGTCCCACACGAACGCGAAGCCTAACGATGTGTCAGGAAAAATGTGGTCAGTCAACCAGGCGCAGAGAGAGATATGTAGATAAAGACGACAATGCTAGAACACACGCGAACCATTCTTTCCGCACAAGTCCGGCACCGGTTTCGGCTTGAACGGGTCGAACTTCTCCTTCTCCTCGAGCTCTTCCTCTGGAAGTTCTTTCACTTCCTTGTGTGGCGCACCGTAACCCATATGTACCGGGACACCGTGCGGCGGACTGGGTGGTTTGTGCCCACCGCCCCGACTCTGCGAGTTGATGATCTCGGTCAGGCGGTCGGCGAGAAGCGACCGGAAGCCGAACAGTGTCAACAGCCCCACCAACAAAGGCAGAGTGCGCATCTTGGAGAAACTTCAACTGATTCTGGTTGAGAGTTGTACGAGCGTGGGTGGGGGTTGAAGTTGGGAAGGCCAATCGAAGTGACCCCAGCAAGGGCCAGCGACTGCGAATCCCGGCGGTCTCCGAGCGCGTATCGTTCCTCACCCGAGACTTAACTCTTTCTGGTTCATTAGCTAAATCGTCAGGCCTTCTGCTTTGAATTATGAACGATGTGCTCTGGGAATTTTGGACGACCAAGTCTGTCAAAAGTCAACAAGTCCGAAATCTACTTTCTTTAGCCAATAAGAACACTCGGCAATGAAATTTGTTTGCAAAACGGGGTTCTTGCTTTTGTGACATTTTGGAGCGCTTGCAGGGGAATATGCTGCATATCACCTCTCGAGAATGCAAACGACAGCAGCTCTACAGACGAAACATGCGTCTTCAACTGACGTAATGAAGGCATATGCTTGACGAGTACACCGAGAATAATCGTAGTTGCTGAATTAAAATACTGTGGGAACATTTCAAAGGCTACCGTGCCATCATTACGTGCATTACTGCATTGAAACAAATAGACTGCACGGAAGCGCCGCTTGTTTTCAATCGTTCATTACACGGGAAGAAAGATCACTTCACTAGGAAAACAGATGTCTGCAAGCATCGAAGGGCCCATACTACCGCAGTTCAGTTAGA
>JASAMZ010001554.1:10000-11501 GCA_030248115.1 Linhomoeus sp. GSCO2_2 | reverse complement strand
ATAATCGTGCAAATTTTCAACATGGTCGGTTACCACAGGCGCAAGTTATAAGCGATCAAAGTTGGACACTTTTTTTTGGACCACCCGGTACTCCGTCCTGACAGGATGCTCTTTGCTGGCCTGGAGCCGAGAGAACAGCCGAAGCTCAGTAGAAGAGCCGCCCTTTGGCTCCGAGTGAAGCAGGTTCTTGTGCAACTGTCGAACCAGACAGTGACATTGGAAGAACCTACGACAGTTTGTATGTACGATGTACATGCGTTGTGTTGCAGTCCCTGAAGGTGGCCAGTCCCCATGTTGGGTTGGTGACAGCGGTCTGCGTCTACGGCTATGTCTTTGCCTATGTCTTCCTCTTCATCGAGTCCAAGAATGAGAAGGCGGTGAGTTGTCGGTTCAGTTATGTTGCCCTGATACGGTAGTTGCGCCATTGAGGCTTACAGGGGTATCCGATGAATCGTCAGTGCTGACCGAAGATGCGAGTTAAAAGTCGCTTTGTCCTATATCATGTCCGAAGGGGATTTGTGAGCTTTATTTAAACATTTGTCCGTCCGTTCGAACCTTCTCCGCGTTACTGTAAGGGACCAGTCCAGAGGTGGCCTTGAGGACAGTGGACACATGCCTACAGTAGGCTCTGCACAGGCATACGTACCTGTAGTCGCTCAGCAGCGCGCACCACCCGCTTTCAGGTTCGAGAGCGCAGCGTGGAGGAGATTGTGGAAATGCAGGCGGAGATCGGCCGCCTCCTCCTGGACGAGGGACCGGACGGCCTCAGTGCCAAAGGTCTCTCCAAAGAAGAGTGGACCAAGAGGGCTCGCAAGCACATACAGAAATATGGGTGCTTTCCCCACTCAGCTTATATATGTAAATATGTAGATACACATATGTACACGCGCTTTCCAATGTAGTTCCACAAGAATCCAAATCGTACCCTACGAGAGTGTCTTGTCGTCCATGCCATGGTAACTCTTTCAGGGAGAAGCTTCACGAGGCATTCAAGAACGACTTCGTCCGCAACGAGCACGTCGAGGCGGCCGTGCAGAAGCGAATCGAGCAACTGAAGGTAGGCGGTTCTGGGGTATCCGCTGGTGAAGTCGTCAGCGGCGCGGAACCCGTCAAGTCGGCGCGGTCCGAAACGTGGACGCCCACCAGTGCCTGGTTCTTCACCACCTCAACCATGGCCACAATCGGTGGGCCACAAGTTTTAGCAAAATGTTGACACTGATGATACTTCCGCTCCTGTAGAAGTCACTTCCCAGCGAATCGCGACCGAATAAACGATGAGTATTGAGTACCACTGAACTTGAGGTTTCGGCAACGTGGTTCCGGTGACGAGCGTCGGCCGAGTGGTCTGCGTCCTCTTCGCCATGGTCGGTGCCCCACTGACGATCGTCACCGTGGCCGACCTGGCCAAATTCCTCAGCGCCGGCGCCGTCTGGACCTACAAACAGTTGAAGGGCCTCTGCTTCTGGCAGAAACGCGTCAAGAAGCTCAGCGTGAGACATCT
>JASAMZ010001554.1:0-5000 GCA_030248115.1 Linhomoeus sp. GSCO2_2 | reverse complement strand
ATATACGGTAGGTGTAATCTCAAGAGCTAAGGCGACCAACGTTGAACCATCGGTGTGTCTTGATCAGGCCGAAGCCGAGGTAGGCGAAGCTGGTGCCCAGGACCAGCAGCGTCTTCCCAATTAGCCATTTGAGCCAGAAGTGCCTAGAGAAGGTCTCCCGCAGCGCCGGCACCCTCTCCACCACCAACGCCAGCTGGAAGGAAAGAAGGACAACGACTTACAGTAACCCATTCAATGGTTGCGCAATATTTGATGGAAAAATACAGGGTGGCCCAAAAAAAGTGAGACCCCTAACTTTGTGGCCGCCATTCCCAAGCTTGTCTGCATATATCAGGCTCAATTTTGGACACAACGTACTGTATGGTGTTGTTGACCAACATATAAAATTTCAGACCATTTGATGCAACGAACGCCAAATTACACTAATTTCCGCAACGTCATGCTGGAAATCGGGTGCAGCGACTTTTCAATGGAGAAGGCCCTGGAGGAGCAGGACGTCCATGTCGCCAGGGAGCCTTCTCCATTGAAAAGTCGTTGCACCCGATTTCCGACATGACGTTGCTGAAATTCGTGTACTTTGGCGTTCGTTGGATCAAATGGTCTGAAATTTTATATGGTGGTCAAAAACACCACACAGTATGTTGTGTCCTAATTTGGGCCTGACATATGCAGACAACCTCGAGAACGGCCGCCGCAAAGTTAGGGGTCTCACTTTTTTTGGGCCACCCTGTAGAACTTTTGCTGCAATCATCGCAGTGAAAACATCAGCTACGCGTAGATATGGCGTCGACAGCGCGAGCGAGGGATTTCAATCGGGAGTAGTTCACTCTGGTCTGAGACCCACCTGAGTCTCAACCTGCATGGAGCCGAACTCGAAAGCAAATAGGCAGAAGTATCCCAGGTGGTATCCGTGCCAGCAGGCGAGGAAGAGGAGGGTGATCGCCTGACTGGCCAGCTTGTTCCCAAGGAAGATCAGGCGAACGTAGACGTGACTGGAGAAGTGACAGAATCACTTACACAACTACGCACAGCGGTAGAAGATATTAGCAATCGGATCCGCACACTGTAGAATAGATACTCACGGACGCACTGGCGCATAACGGTAGCAGCCATCAGATAGTTGGTGCCCACCGCTTGGTCCATAGGCTTGTGTTGCGGTTGAAGTTGTCGATCATGGACTGGCATGTGTATCCCAGTTCGAATCCCCGTATGTCGAAGTCCCGGGTGCCGTCCCACCTCTCCTCGCCCGTCTTCTCATCCCGGCCGTTGAAGGCGATGGTCGTCAGCATGCAGGAGCCTTCCTGCAACAGTGTTTCAACTTGTGTGAAAATTCATCTGACAAATTTTTTGGCAAAAAACGCGCACCGCCAGCAGCCAGGCGACCTTGTACTTGCACATGTTGTAGTAGAACCAGTAGGCCACCCAGAACTGCTTGGCGACAAATGGCAGCTCCTGCACAGAACCAGAATGCTTGGCTGATTCTGACGGAATAAGATCTACATTGAAACGAAGACTCAACCAGAAATCTGGCAGACACCAGATAGGACTCGGGCATCACGTAGAGGCCCACTTGAAAGACGCCGATGTAGACCAACGCCGCTAGCACATTGGACAGTGGGAGGGTGCCGCTGAAAGATGTTTTGTGGTTACAGGAGCCACTAATTTCCTGACACAGTGTCCCAAACTGCTGGGACAGACCCCTAACTGATACAGTGACCTACATAACTCACTGATACAGTAACCTACATCAACCTAATTTACTGATACAGCAACCTAAGGTACTGGTACAGTAACCCACGACAGACCAATCTCTAAGCTTCCCGTTGTCCAGAAATTCGCCATTGACCAAACTTCTGAGCCTCACCAGCGGAAACTGAAACGAGCGCAGGATACGTGTGACTGAAGGGCTTCCAATGTCACAGACATGGTCGTCCTGTTCATCATCAGTCCTCACCTGAGGTCCCACCAAGAAGGAGCCATAGAAGTAGCTGAAGGCAGCCACCTCCAGTAGGCTGGGCGAGTCCTGTATTCTGTGCTCTCGTTGCTCCTTGCGCAGACTCTCCTGAACTTCAGCATCCTTGTTGATGCGCCAATGGGCATTCTGACTTCTCACAAAGTGTTATGGCACTTTGACAGGTGCCCCACCCCACCTCCTTTTGTCTGCCGTCGTAGACGTCCATGACCAGACCCACAAGACGCATGGACAGTATGCACTGTGGCGTGGTGTATGTGACGTCGTACTTGTCAGACTCGTGGAACCAGTAGGCCACCATCAAATGGCCCTGCAATCGATCACATCCCCAATTGATAGTGCCGCCCATATCGAATACGGTATTTTTGCGACAGTCGCAAATCCAACACTCACGAAGAAGCCCCCATAGGCGAGAATGGCCGAGAGGCGCGTTCCGGGCACGAACTTGCAGATTAGATAGGCGGCCAGTATGGAGAGCAGACTATGATACACGTTCCAGCCTGAAGTGTTTGAATGACAGAATGGCAAAGAAAGCGTGTCACGTCAACCAGGGGGCAGAGAACTCACCATAACTGATGACCATAAGGGCAAAGCCGACCAGAGTGAAGTACGAGTACTGAACGGTCGTCGATTGCTTGTAAATCTCCAGCTTTCTGTACGCGAAGGCTGCCGGGTAGCCTAAAGGCGAAGAACACAGCTTCATCAAGCACCACAACCTACCACAGCCACAGCTTACCAGCAAGCAGTGAGAACAGCAGCAAGAGGCCATCCTCCGTAATCCCCAATGATGACGACACGACGCCCAGAATGCCCATCTTACAAACCGGTTTGTTAGGATTTCTGACCTCTCACACGCCTACAGTAACCGACGGCTGCGCCGCCGGCCCTTCCGGCGGAAGCACAGTTTTACCTACGTTACGTTCCAAAATTCATGGACCAGTATCCAAGAGACCCAAATAGCCCTCAACACAGTGAAGCAATGCCAAGGGTTTTATAGCAATGCCAAGGGTTTATTGCGCTCAACATCACGAATCGGAGAGTACAGGTGCAGTACACACGACGACGACAGCACTACGACAATAACGCGAACGACAAACGCGTAAAACGGTAAATACGGACAGAGCGAAGTCACACAAAACTTCGCCAAATTCCGCCGTTGGCCACAGCAGGCAGCTGGCAACCGATGAAGCTCCAGGCGGGAAGCTGAAAGCTGAAAAAGCACGAGAGAATCGCCTAAAACCTGCCAATTTACAACTACGCCGAATAGTCAACCAAAGGCGCAAAATTCTACGGTACATAAGCCCAAAAATCTCCGAAAAAGCGCCAACGACAGCGCCGAGAAACACTTCGGCCTCGAAACATACCGTATCCGCGCCAACGCGGAAGGAAAGAGGCAAAACGGCAACAACAAGGCGTCACACGTCAACCAAACGCGCACTCCGATAGTGCGCACTCTCCAAAGCGACAAGCAGATCCAAAAGACGACCGTCCGAACCAATAGAAACAAGAACGTCGAATAAACTGGAGGCACAAAAGAATGACAAGCCAAAAGTGCTGCAAACGGACAACTTGGAACACCAAAATTGAGGTTTGAACCGCACCTGACAAACTGTAAAACCCAAAGCTTCGGAGCTTCGAAGAACAAAGAAGCGGAATTAGAACATCGAATAGTCTAGCTTTGGCCCCACGCGACCCACCACAAAACATTGAATCAATCCCTCGCACGTCATCAAATCCTTATCATGAGGAACCGAAACGCCGGCCATGTGCGCGCTGAGCGCCAATTCCTTAACCAAATCTGGCAGGGTTGAATACCGTATCCCACAAGTACCGTATCCCTTGTGAAAAGCGGCTCGACGACTTGGAGACCGCCACTAACTCCAAAGCTGCTCCCAGCCAAGACCCTGCAAACCCAGGCAATGCAAACAAGAGAGGGGTGGGCCAGGGTGGGGAAATCTCCGATTTTACGTGAGCAAACCCTAGAATGACGAGATTCTTCCGAACGAACCGCCCAAGAGAACACTCCATTCCCAAACGCTGACAGCGTACTGTAGACACGAATTTTGAACTACACTCCGGCAAAACTCAACTTCCGCCTACAGTAACCGACGGCTGCGCCGCCGGCCCTTCCGGCGGAAGCACAGTTTTACCTACGTTACGTTCCAAAATTCATGGACCAGTATCCAAGAGACCCAAATAGCCCTCAACACAGTGAAGCAATGCCAAGGGTTTATTAGAATAAGCAAAGGCCGGAGGGCAACGTTGCCTCGCCTGCCTCCAAATACTGGAACAATAACAGGACAGCGACAAACGCTTTCCAAGGAATCCACCATTGTCAACTGCTAAGATCAAAGAAAGGGCGACGCACGCCAAAAACCTCAGAATCCACCACGCTGCTCCCTGCCTCAGCGTCCCAGAAACTCTGAAAGCCACCAAAACTGTCTCTAACACACAAATTGACCCAGGGCCCAGAGAAACATCGGCTCAGCCCACACCTACGTCTATGTGGTGACCATCCTATGGATGGCCTTGTTCCCCTACGTGATCAAGCCGAGGCTGCCCAAGAAGGAAGACGACGCCAAGAAGAAGACTTAGCGCCAGCGCTCCCCTACCTAATTTTGCTTCTACGGCTTTCGCTTTCTTGATTCTGCATCTTTAAAGAGTTTGGTTACCTTAACTGGACTCAAAGAAACAGTGTTAAAGAGCACGTTGAAAGAGCTGACGCTGAAGAAGAAGACTGTAGTTGATCATCAACCGATGAAGCATTTGATGAATCTTGTTCAGGGGGATCGCCTTTGGCATCGATCGGTGGTACGATACGGTTGTTGGTTGCATTCTCTCTTGTTTCTACATTACCGTCGTTTGTGGGTGAGAACCACTAACGCCAGTTGCCTCCCACACGTCTACTCTTCACTGTTGCTCGTTGTGCTTTGTGTCGCTCGAGTTGGCAGATTCGAGAAAAGGGTGGGCGGATGATTCCGTACTCGAAGAAAGCGATCTCGACCGCAAGTCGATCTACCTCTTAGCA
>JASAMZ010001551.1:0-18531 GCA_030248115.1 Linhomoeus sp. GSCO2_2 | reverse complement strand
ACAACAGACAATGCGTTGTTGGTGTCAATGCTCACAGCGAGTGGCAATGTCAGACTATGAACGTTGTACACCGGAGGACTCGCCGAGAGTGCGCGATACAGTACGTCGGCCAAACCAAACGCAAATCAGCCGAAAAGGTTCAGGGAACACAAACGCGTGCTGCTATTAGAAATTCAAATAAAAACGAAAGGAGACACCAGCACTTCCACACAAGCAGACTGCGGTCCAGACGACATCACAGTAGAACAAGATTCCAGCCAATTGGTGACAGTACACTGAACGGACAGAACAAAGAATTAAAACAGAAACTTTGTAATATCAAAACAGTTTGTTACTTTGTACCAATTTGTATTGAATTCCAATTTGCAAGGAATAGGAAAGATTAACAGTGACCAACAATGTGTGTGCAAAAGACCTTCAAGAAAAAATCCATACTTTATTGGCCTAAAACTTAAAAGAGAAGGGAAAAAGAAACCTCAACAAAATTCATAAAAATAAAAATAAAATAAAATGCAGTGTTGGCAATTATAAAAATGAGTGTCTCTTATCGACTCAATAGAACATAAAACACACAATAAAACAATAAAGGATCTGAGGCTGTGTTTGTTTAGTTTGTTTATCATCGTGTCAGTAAGTTTTATATAGATCCAGTTGCATGTATAGTGTCCGTTTCTTATATTTATTTACATATGCCCAGTATCATTGCTCATCCGTCCAGACACATCCAATAGTTGGATTGAACAAATCATCATAGGAGTTTCATATCCAGGTTCCAGGCATATTGCTAGTTATTGGTGGATTAGGAATTACTTTATAGAACATCATCTTTCAGGAAAAATCCAGTCGGAATACTGTAGCTATAGAGCCACTCGGTGAAGTCTTGAACTGTATGTAAATTTCTTGACAGCTGACAATTAACGGCCTCACGGTTACAAGAAGGAGGGATTGTAATTGCGGACGCTAATTACAGGCATCCTGTCTTGGGTCACGTTATTACAGGTGACTTGACCATAATTAAGAACTCTAACCTCCAGAGATACTTCGACTTGGGCACCAACAGACTGAACAAACACACACGAAAATCCTGAAACTATCTGTGGGTCCATCCTCACTGAAATTAGACCATATTTGGAGGACTTAGTTAAGCTCAAAATTATCCAAATGGAAGAATGTCCCACAATTATTCGGTCATTTCGAATTTGCCATACAACAATTCATATTGTTGTACAATACAACAATTGAAATTCCAGAGGCCATACTATACCATACTATACAACAATTAATTTCGGAAGGTTATACAATACTATACTACCGGGTGTCCCAAAAAAAAGTGAACACTTTTTCTCCAGCTCACAACTCGCTGTTAGGTTAACAAATCTCAACCAAATTTTACTTGTGCAGACACTATAGTGTTATACTTCAGTGCACCAAATTTTGTCCGCGAAGTCCTTACACAAGCATGGCTACAGTCGGTCTAGTGTGGGACAATTTGGGAATGGAAGCATCGTTAAAGGTAGTCGTTGGGTACACGTTCTGGCATAACAGTGCGGTATCATGTACGTTGCATGAGCATGTAACTGAACGAGGTACAAATTGCTAGAGGTCCCTATTTGTTCCAGTGGTGAGCTGTTCGTATAATGCAGCTGGGTAGAGCGACTTGCGTCGCGGGCTTGCCGTCTTTCTGTGAGTCTAACTGAACAGTCGCTCCCTTCTGAGTCCGAGTCGTCGAAGGCGCGCCACAGCTACATGAGCGGCCGCATACTCAACTGTCCCTTCGAGACCAACGCGCTGGTGCGAGGAGCTGCTAGTCAAGGCGGTGAAGCTGGATCCAGCTCTGGTGGAGGCGTGGAACGAGCTAGGTGACTGCCTCTGGAAGAAGCCGGATAGAGATGGCGCCATACGGTGCTTCCAAACCGCCCTCAACAAGGTAGAACTTCTTTCGTCGTTGGTGCTCCGCTGACATTCGATACCTTGATTCGAATGTTGTTTGTGCAGAAGCGGAATGGTCGCGCCCTTCGGTGTCTGTCGATCGCGATGCGCCAGGAAGCGGCCAGCTGCTCAAAGGGCAGCGCAAAGGAGAAGATGAGAGAGAGCCTTCGATTGGCCGAGGAAGCGGCCTCCCTTGACCCTCTTGACCATGAATCGTGGTGTAAGGGTCTCACACAGACGACAGTCTCACTTGTACTGTTGGTCCCCCGTTTGTGAGCGAACATTTGCTCACTTCAGACGTGTTGGGAAACGGCTACCTGACTTACTTCTTCGCCAGCAATCAACAGCATCAGGAGAACTTAACCAAAGCACTCGACTCCTACAGGAAGGCGGTGGGCGCGCACTGGTTATAGCGTCAGAGTTCCGTAGCTTCCCTTCGCTGCTAAGAAAGTTCTGGTCGATTTTCCAGCTTGAAGTGACCCAGGGGCCGTCGTGCAATGCCGACCTTCACTTCAACTTCGCCCAGGTTAGTGTCCATGTCCGCTGGCGGCCACACCTTCACACATGTGGTCTCTCCCAACCGTTTGGGTGCTGCTCCAGTGCATGCAACTGTCTGTGATGGCAGGCGCTAAAGTTCGAGCAGAGCTACGCGGAAGGCGCTGACCCACCTGTCGAGGTCCGTTTCGCTGGATTCCCACTTCGGCGCGGCGACCGACTCTCAGATGCCTGTCCTCCTTCCTGCTGCGCCTCGACGAGGCGGTCCGTCGCAAGGTGCGCCCCGCTGTTCCGCTTCCTTTCAATTTGTTATGTCACGCCGGCACGGGCTACCGTCTGCGCTGCGACGTGATAGTGGACGCGATAGAGTCCATTGAAATAGTGACGACGGCGAGAAAACTCTTTTTGGAGGACGCGCCCGAGGAATTCTCAGTCAGAGCCAAAAATGAGCACAGTGAGTCGTGGTAATGGAATTTTGTATGGAATTAAATTCGGAAAAATGAAACGATGAATTCGATACGCCGTAGCATTGGCAATCGTATTGGTTGAGATTGAGAACAATCATAGATGGGCAAGGTCCAAAACTCAGACCTGACAAGCTCCGACATCACTGCGTGTTGGTATTTTTTGCAAGGATATTTTGGAAATTCTATGTGCTTCACCAGAAGATTTTGCAGCATTTGTAGCGCCCAAAGAAAAATCCGAGGCAAAATTTGCACGACTTTAGTGCCAAAACTGAAAAATTGCTGCTTTTATGTGTGACAGTAAGAAATTTTTGATATTTTTAAGTGCCGCAGGCAAAATTTTCACATTCTGTACACATGCTACTGCCAATTTCTCTTTGAAATTGTCATTTCTACAGGAATTGGTGAGACATAAAACCAATTTAGGTCACAGTGATGCGTGTTGGTCTGGATTTGGGCTGCGTGTTGCGTGGTGGGGTCGGATTTCAGGGTTGCATTTGACAACCCTTGTCAACCCTTTGCCCATCTATGAGAACAATACAGGTTGTGATTTGGAACAATTTGCGAATATTACATGGTGGATTGGAAACAATGTCCGCGAAAAGGTACGCTGTAAGGCTGGGATTTGAAACATTGATTTGCGATTTCGTTAAAAGTGCAGGGCGCATTGACAGCAGTTTTGAGACAAATGCAGAGTGGGATTGGATAATGGATACACAGCGCGGAAACGACTTTTGGCAGGGTGTAAGTTGAAACGACTTTTCAAAAACACTTTTTCTTTGTTCAGACGACACGTTCACTTCTCTCTCCGGTCTGGCTTTCGATTGGTCCGTGTCAAGCCCAAAAATCGCGCAAAATAATCAAAATCTACCTCTGAAAATCATCCCATTTTCCGAGTCGAAATACGAGACGCCCCCCGCCATCGAGCGACTGGAGGCCATGGGCAAATACGGTTGGAATATGGTAGAATTTTTAGAAAATTGAGTTTAAACATATATAACTGTAACGCACCCCCCCCCCGGGGGGGGTATCCGGGTTTGGGGGGGTCAAATGACCTAAAAATTTGCCCAAAAAGTAAGAAATTTTGCCACAAAAGTTCCAAAATTGCTTAATTTTGTTAAAATGTAGCGCCGCAGGCAAAAATTGGCCATATTTAAGCGCCGCAGACGAGATTTTTGCAATTTTTGGGAGGGGACCTTTCAGGCGAGTGGAGGGGGGGGCCAGCCCACCGCCCCCCCCCCCCCCCCACCGTTAAGGTATGAGTTTAAAAAATTGACCCCAAAAATCTCAACATTTGAAATTGTAGGCGACGTTGTTCTAATGGAGGGCGTTTCCACGGGATCGGCCAGTATTACTGCCCGATTGAGCGACAGGCGCTTCGCGGTATGTAGTACTTAAGCAGTTAAGTATGCTTAAATGGTTAAGTATGCTTAAATGGTGAGAAGTATACCCAAGGAGTTATTCTTCTTAGTGTACTTAAACAGTCGAGCGTACTTGAGAAGAAGAGTACATCCATCGACGCGCGTCCTAACAAGTGCTTACTATTCTAACGCATAGGTGCGATTGAGGGGGGGGGGGGTACACACCCCTAGCCGGCATTCCAGCTACCCACCCCCCCAAAAATCAGTAAATTTCCCAAGAATCAGCAAATATTTTCGCCTGCAGCACGATGTTTAAGCGATTGTGAGTCATTTTGGTACAATTTGCTTGAAAATTGAGCAAAAATATGTGTTTTGGTGAATTTTGGGCATTTTTGACTAGACCAATCGCACCTGTGTTCTAACGGTCGAATTCAATGCTGCTGTAGCACACGGAATAGGTAGCTCGCCGCCTATACCGACGCGCGTCCGAATAGTGCACACTCTGCAGGCGGTGGAGGGGCATTCCATCGACGTAGTGGTCATAGCCAATCTCCTGCTGACTCCCAGCAGAGACCAATTCGTGCCCGTTCACTCTGTGCTCAAATACGGCGTGGAGTGGATCAAGCAGGGGGGAAGGACCATCGGTAAGAATTTGTGTGAAAATGTGCCGAAAATTGCGTGAGAATTCGTGTGAGAGTTGTGGATTCGAAGCATAGGTTCCTACGAGGGGGGGGGGGGGGGGGGGTCAACTGAGGGTCGAGGGGGGGGTGGGTCATCCGGAACCGGATTCCGTTTGGCCGTTTTGAAAAGCTAGGGGGGGTCTTTTACTGAAGGAAATTTGGCAGTTTTTGCTTCAAAAAGTGCAGAAAAACGTGTATTTTACTCATTTAGTACCGCAAACATACACATAAACGCCATTTACTAGCTTAACAAGCTGTTTTAAAAAAGTTGAGTTGTTTTATTAATACAGAGTGGTTTGTGAGTGTTTTAAAGTGGAAGAGTAAAAGAGTGGATACTTTTGTAAAGTATTTCGAAGCCTTTCCGATATGACGCGCGCCCGCCCGGAGTCCACTATTCATGCGCTACTTCTGACACGCTCCTTTCTGAGGGGTTCTTGCAGGGCAACATTGGGATCGCCCGGGATTATTTTTTTGAGCAAGACACGCATTTCTGAGCGGTTGTTGCAGGGCAACATTGGGATTGCCCGGGATTAATTTTTTAGCAGACAAAGTTGTTCGCAAGACAAGGGTTTAAAAAACAAAAGTATTTCTTTAGGAATGACCGTTCAACAACTGCCTCAACGTGCTTTCAAACGGTCGAACGAATGGCGCTCTACAACGTAAGACGAGCGAGATAGGGCCGATTTGCTGCTTGAACCTTTGAGTTACTGTAGCTCGCCAAATTCAAACTTTTGAATCTCGACTTCTCTTAACGGAATGATTAGTGTGACGAAACCTATTCAACAAACTCAAGATCGTCTCTCTACGACGGAAGACGAGCGAGTTAGAGAAGTTTTGCGTTTTGAACTTTTGGGTTACTGTAGCTCGCGATATTCAAACTTTTGAGCTTCGACCAATAGAAGAAGAAGTGATCAGTGAGTCAAGAGCTATCCAGCAACTCAAGATCGTCTCTCTACCTACGACGCACGCTGAGCGAGTTAGAGCGACTTCTATGCTAAAAACGCGAGAATGTCGCTTTCGTGGTGCGTGTTTGCGCAGTTAACAATTTTTTACGTCAATTGAAAGAGCACGTCGAGACCTTTTAGTTGACCTATCGCACGCCGCTCTACGACGTAAGACGGGCGTGTTAGAGCCGTTTTGCGTTTTGGACCTTCAGGTTACTGTAGCGCGCGCAATTCAAACTTTTGAATTTCGACTTCTCTTAACGGAATTATCAGTGTGCCGAAACCTATTCAGCGAACTCAAGATCGTCTCTCTATGACGAAAGACGAGCGAGTTAGATAAGTTTCGCCTTTTAAACCTTTGGGTTACTGTAGCTCCGGAAATTCAAACTTTTGAGTTTCGACCAATAGAAGAACAAATGATCAGTGAGTCGAGAGCTATCCAACCAACCCAAGCTCATCTTCCTACGACGCACGCTGAGCGAGTTAGAGCGATTTCTGCGTTAAAAACCGAGAATGTCGCTTTTCGTGGTGCGTGTTTGCGTAATTACGAAAAGTTTTATTGCCAAACGAAAGAGCAGATCGAGACCTTTTATTTGATCTATCGCACGCCGCTCTCCGACGTAAGACGAGGCAGTAATAGCCGTTTTCAGTTTGAACCTTCGGGTTACTGTAGCGCGCGCAATTCAAACGTTTGAATTTCAAAGTCTCTTGCGACATTACCAGTAAATCGAGACCTTTCGGTAGAGCCCAAGATCGCCTTCCTACGACTTACCAACGGCGAGATCTGAGAGCGTGACGCACGCACGCACAGACGGACGCACGCACGATAAGCTCTCGTAGGGGTTCGCCCGGCTGAGGCCGGGCGAAAAAATGGTCAAAATACATATTAAAACAACAAAATTGCGCCGCAGGCGAAAATTTTTAAGCAAGTTGGGGTCGCGAGGGGGGGGGGGTCGGTCTGGGATGGGAGTCCGGGGGGGGGGGGGGGGGTCATCCGGAACCTCGTCCGTATTGGCCGATGGCCAGGGGGGGGGGGGGGGGTAACCCCCCCCCCCCCCCCCCCCCCCCCCCAAAGGAACCTATGATTCGAAGTCGAGTCTGGCGCGTCATTTGTGCGAAGATTTGCAACAATAACAACAATGAAATGAGGGCGAAAATACGGCGAGTGCCGTTACGTTTAAGGTCGCCAACCTACAAGTGTGACTAAGCTTTTCACTTTGTGTAGGCAGTACTTAGCGGCTTTTAGTGCAGCCGAGAATTGCACCCAATTTTTGTTTTTGGGCGCTTTTTCGGACAGGAACGTTGCTAATGATTTTCGGACAATCATTCTAATATTTCTAACAAATTTGTTAAGCAAAATGCAAGAATTTTTTGTTTCAGAGGTCCCCATGCCTTCGGAGCAGTACTTTCTGCAACTGTCGGACGAAAATGTGGCCAGTTTGAATATGGAAACCTCTGAAGTGACCGCCTTGAAAATTGGACAGACGGAAGTCAGGCTACTGGATAAAAGTAAGGGTTTTTATTGTCGTTCTACATTGGGTTTTTATTTTTGTTTTGTCACTGGGTGTTTATTGTCATTTTTTCGTGGTGATCAATTTTTGATTGGAGAGATCGCTGAATTTCAGTGATTGATTGCAGTGAGTCATTGAATGTGAAATTGAGTAATTCAGACGACATACAACATTTGATTAGTGGGCGATCGCTTAGTCATAACTAACCTGTTGATTAGGCGCTTTTGATCGACTGTAATTTCATTTTGACTAACTAATTAATAATTTTATTGATTTTTCTTTATTTTAGACATCCGCTTGACGGCCTCCCTACAGCCTCCGACCGCCTATTTCAACGTTGTGACGCCGGCAGCGTTGCATTTTCGAATTCGGCCCGGAAATTTGTGGATTTTGGAGCAAAAATCGCTATATTTTGTCCAAGTGGAAATCTCCGATAGCAACGGCAACCGAATGACCGTCACCGATGTAAAATTTCTGTTTTTTGTCAAAAAAATTGACCCAAAAATTGATATTTTTTTCTCATTCTAGAATACGGTAATTGAGGTGGACTGGCCCGAGAAAAACTTCAAAATACGCGAGAAATCACAAAACGGCAGCTATTTTGTTGTGGAAACGCTAAATTCCGGACATGGTATTTTGGAGGGACGATTCGTGGCCATGACAGCGAAAGTGGGGAATTTTTAGAATTAGTAATTATGACATTATTATTTTGTTAATTTTCATTTTGACTATTTAGTAGTTTTAATTTTGACGAAATGAGAATAATGTATAAAATAATAATTCACAATTCTTAATTTTATTATGACTACCCTATTGTGTTTTTTTAAATTAATAAGTATGAATTTTTTGTACATTTTTTGATAATTAAGGACGGAACGGTTCTCAAACTGCCGTCTATCGTGGAAGGCAGGCAACCCTTTGAGATTTTCGCCAAAATCCAAATTGTGCCGCCGCTTTTGGCGTTTCCCTGGGAGCCCAAAGGCAAAGGGAGATACCATTTTGAGATGAAGGTAGTAATTTTATGCGTTTTATGAAATGTATACGTTTGTAATTTCATACATTTATACATTTTTATAAATTGTTGGAAATGAGGATGGTTTTCGGCTGCTTTTTGTGCCTCACTTTTGTTTAAAATGTATTCATTTATAATTTTTACATTAGTAAATTTTATAACTTTTTATAATTCTTTGACGCTTTCGTTGAATGCGATAGCGACAGGAATTAGTGCTAGTAGTATTGAATTTGGTAATTCCATTACTGTAATTTCAAACTGTGAAATTTGAATCGACATAATGTCTTGTTTTGTTCAGGCTCTGGGAGGCAGCGGGGAGTTTCACTGGGCGTCGAGTGACAAAAAGGTGGCAATTGTCTCGGATTTGTCCGGCCATTTGTCCACGGTGGAAGAAAGTGGACAAACAAACGTTACCGTAACCGACGCCAAGAACAGACTGCACCAGGCGACGGCCGAGGTACGGTAACTTTGTGGATTCTTATTATTTTGGAAGCAGGGTGACCAATAGAAAGTCATCTTAGCTTCAGTTTCAGTTACAATCTGTTATGCCAGTGCCACCCCTTGAGTTTCAGTTTCAGTAGTTGATGTTTTGTGGACTGAGATGCGATTTCTAACGTTGGGATATCATCTGTGCATATTTGGACCTATTGTGATCAAAACGTCTGCATTTGCAGCAATATTTGGCAAGAATTCTATGAAGATTTGGTAATGCTTTATACTCAAATAACTGAAACTATGCTGTGAGTTTCAGTTTCAGCTATGGAGTCCGTGCCAGTGTCGATTCAGTTTCAGTTAACTGATGGTAACTGAAACTGAAACTATTTAGTTTAAGTTTCTATTGGCCACCCTGTTTGGAAGTGAATTTTGACTCCGCGAGTGGAAAATGACGAAGTTTTGGATGGAAATACCGGTGTGCCATGAAATGGAATTCGGAAAATCGATTTTCGATCGGATTTCAGTGCCGAAAATGTGCAGGAATATCACGATTTTTGCCAAAATCTTTAGGTCATAGCGCACAACACTGTAGCACCGTATGATAGGCTTTGGTGCATGAACGTAGTACTTTTCAAAAAACTTTGTTTGCAAAAAAATTGTGTTGTAAAATTTATTTACATTTCTAGGTCCACGTGGTTCCTCCCACTCGCGTCGCCTTCGCTCGAGGTCCTCTCGAGCGAAAAATTGGGGAAATTCTGAAATTGGGCATTACCGTATTCGGAGCGAAAATGGGCGATGGTAACAAAGAAGTTGCATTTGCGGACTGCGGACAGCTGGCACTGGAGTTTTCCGTCGAAGACGAGAGCGTTTTCGAAATTCAAAACGGTGGGTGGGTTACGGTATTTTGTTTGGGGGTGGATACGGTATATGAATTTGTGGAGTGGCGCTGCGATCGGATGTAGCGAAGTGTGCGAAATTTGTTGTGTCTATTCTAGTTTCAAATTGCAATCTCGCCGGGTGCACCTTTGCAGGGGCTCCTGCACGGAAGTGTTTTGTCGTTTCAGGCGTCTCGAAGTCCAAAATCGACCCGGAAAGACAGGCCTGCACTTTGGTGGAGTTGTTGGCTAAGAATCCGGGCGATTCCAAAGTTGCCGTAACCCTGAAATTGAGCGGGGGAAGGGTTTTGAGTGCCTCCACGCCCGTCGCCGCGTACGAAGCCCTCACTGTGAGTGGAATCGTAAAGAAATCGCGAATAAATTTGTTTTTTGGATTTTTCGCGTGGAACTTGCGAGAAAAATCGCGTCGATATGCCTCGCGTTCGGAATTTTTTACCAAGGGTGGAAAATTTGGAATTTGGCGTATTTTAGCATTACTAAACAATATAACTTGTTTAACCTTTGACTACCTTGCTCAAAAGAATTATCCCGGGCGATCCCAATGTTGCCCTGCAAGAACCCCTCAGAAAGGAGCGTGTCAGAAGTAGCGCATGAATAGTGGACTCCGGGCGGGCGCGCGTCATATAGGAAAGGCTTCGAAATATTTGACAAAAGTATCCACTCTTTTACTCTTCCACTTTAAAACACTCACAAACCACTCTGTATTAATAAAACAACTTTTTTGAAACAACTTGTTCACACAGGTAGGAAACATCAGATAAACGGCGTCGTATCATGCCGATAACATATAGCGAACGCGGCGATATCACTGAGCTTTAGATCAGCTGTACAGACAACCGTATCGTGAGAAAAGCTGCACTTGATTTGTGGTACACGTTCTCGAGATACCTTCTCTAGATACGGCTATTGATGTGTACAAAGTTTACTGTACTGTTCACTAAAATTTGACAGACACTATGTATAGGTTGAACTTTTTAGACACACAGCTTGCTTAATTTTAAGGTGCCCTCTGAATCGCTGACTCCCCTCATAGCCCTGGGAAGTGTCTACAATTTGAAATTCGCCGGCGGCCCAAAACCCTGGATGGGCGACGAGAAGCTGTTCCTCGCCCACGGTAACACTGCTATATTGTTTTTGATTACTGTAACGCGGGAATTCATTGTGTTTAATATGCGTAAAAAACACGCAATAATAGGAGTTCTGTATAGCCCATAGGTGCCGGGGAAGCCCATTTGGACCCCTCCATCTGGACCACCAAGATGAAAGCGTTAAAGTTGATGTTGGAGTGATTCCGAGCAAACTGACTGGACTAGTGATTCAGTTTGATGTCGTAATCAGCCACCAGTGTACTTGATGTTTGACTCTGCCCTCTGCCACTCCGTCTTATTTGAAGACTCAAGGAACAAGTTCCGGGTTCTGGGGGCAAATTACATTCCATAATTTGGTGCATTCCGTAAAACTGAAAGACATGTTGGTTGCAAACACAAAACACTGAACACAGTAAAACACGACATGGGATGAGAGAAGAACTCTGAGCAAGTGAAAATCGTGAATCCATTTCAACTACTGGCGAATAGTGTCAGCGGGCAATTCGTGAAAACTCTCAAAACACCTTTTGTTGTGAAGAAAAGCACCACAAATGTGGCAATAATTGGTCATTCTGGTGTGGTTTCTTTCATGGCCCAAATGCATTATGCAGCAACGCCACTGCTTGAGATCAACTTGTTGTGCGAAGTGTCCCAGATGCCAGTTGCTCTGAATGACCACTATTTCTTCAGTTGACAATTTGGGAATTGAGTCTTTCTCCAAATTATGCATGTGGAGGTGAGGTTGGCAAGTGACACATGGGTTCAGTAAGGCAGAGCAAAACTCCACAAGATGAGTGCACAGAAGCGACTTAGCATCGATGTTCTTGAATTGAGGGTGGAATTCTCTATTGGCAATCACAGCATTTACTAGAGCACTCTCCAGTAGAAAACAGAACCCCCCCCCCCCCCCCCAATTCCAATGAGACAATGACAAACTTAGTGACCGCAGACTCCCTAGTGGCGAGTGTGGTCCGCTTGGGCTTCCATTATGTTGGTCACCACCATCTCTGCTTAAGCTCATAGTGCAAGCATTGCAGCAATATACATTCTATTCGACTTCGTCAGTGCGCGCAATGATAAATTTGGTGCCTCAGTGACAAATAGAACTACCTCATGACTATCCATAGCATAGCCAAATCCACCGCTCTTATATCCTACAAAAAATTTGGAAGATTGTCGGTGCCATTTCTCCATTCCCTCCATCCTCCCTCCCACTGCTGCAAAGAATCGACCACACAGAGTCTTTCCTTTTCATCTAGTCACACTGTGTCGTTGGTGCTGCCGTTGATGCAAACTAGTCACACTGGTCATGCGCGCGGCACATGGTATGTAGGGATGGGCCAAGCAGCCATTTTTTCGCCCGGCCTCAGCCGGGCGAACCCCTACGAGAGCTTATCGTGCGTTCGTGCGTTCGTGCATCACGCTCTCAGATCTCGGCATTGGAACGTCGTAGGAAGGAGATCTTGGGCTTTATGGATAGGTCTCGACTCACTGGTAATGTCGCTAAGAGACTTCGAAATTCAAAAGTTTGAATTGCGCGCGCTACAGTAACCCGAAGGTCTAAAAGGAAAACGGCTCTAACTCGCTCGTCTTACGTCGTAGAGCGGCGTGCGATAGCTCAACTAAAAGGTCTCGACGTGCTCTTTCGTTTGGCATTACAAATTTTCTTAATTACGCAAACACGCAACACGAAAAGCGACATTCTCGCGTTTCTAACGCAAAAATCGCTCTAACTCGCTCAGCGTGCGTCGTACGGAGACGATCTTGGGTTGGTTGGATAGCTCTCGACTCACTGATCATTTGTTCTTCCATTGGTCGAAACTTAAAAGTTTGAATTTCGGGAGCTACAGTAACCCAAAGGTTTAAAACGCAAAACTTATCTAACTCGCTCGTCTTCCGTCATAGAGAGACAATCTTGAGTTCATTGAATAGGTTTCGGCATACTGATAATTCTGTTAAGAGAAGTCGAAATTCAAAAGTTTGAATTGCGCGCGCTACAGTAGCGCGAAGGTCCAAAACGCAAAACGGCTCTAACACGCTCGTCTTACGTCGTAGAGCGGCGTGCGATAGGTCAACTAAAAGGTCTCGACGTGCTCTTTCACTTGGCGTAAAAATTTTGTTAATCACGCAAATACGCACCACGAAAAGCGACATTCTTGCGTTTTTAGCACAGAAATTGCTCTAACTCGCTCAGCGTGCGTCGTAGAGAGACGGTCTTGAGTTGCTGGATAGCTCTTGACTCACTGATCATTTGTTCTTCTATTGGTAGAAGCTCATAAGTTTGAATATCGCGATCTACAGTAACCCAAAGGTTCAAACAGCAAATCGGCCCTAACTCGCATGTCTTACGTTGTAAAGCGGCATTCGTTCGACCGTTTGAAAGCTTACGTCGAGGCAGTTGTTGAACACTCATTCCTAAAGAAATACTTTTGTTTTTTAAACCCTTGTCTTACGAACAATTTTGTCAGCTAAAAAAGTTAATCACGGGCGATCCCAATGTTGCCTTGCAACAACCACTCAGAAATGCGTGTCTTGCTCAAAAAATTAATCCCGGGCGATCCCAATGTTGCCCTGCAAGAACCCCTCAGAAAGGAGCATGTCAGAAGTAGCGCATGAATAGTGGACTCCGGGCGGGCGCGCGTCATATCGGAAAGGCTTCGAAATACTTTACAAAAGTATCCACTCTTTTACTCTTCCACTTTAAAATACTCACAAACCACTCTGTATTAATAAAACAACTCAACTTTTTTAAAACAGCTTGTTGGGGGGAGTGTAGAGACGTGAGGGAGCGATAGAGACTACGAGTGTACAGTCAAATACCAAATACACTGGAAAAGTATTCAGTCATCATCTTCACTGCTATCCTCTGTCGTTTTGGTGGTTGAGTGAATGGACCGTTGAAAATTGATATTTGACTCGGTCAACCACCAAGTGTGTTTCCCCGGCACCTATGGGATAGTGGATTGTTGTAGAACTTGTGGTATGGTGGATTGCGAAATTTGTGACGATTGTTGAGAAGATTAATGGTGGTTTTTTAAGATGTGGCAAATTCAAAATTGTAGTCGAATTTGTAAAAATTTCAAAATCCGCTTTCAGTGGGCCCTTCGAAAGCCGACGACGCTCGGTCGCTGCTGGAAGTCAGGCCCGTCCGAAGATCGAGTGGGTGGATTTTTAAAAATATCTTAGAAATATTTCACATTTTTTTCGAATTTTTTTTTGCAATAGGAGTGGCCAGTTTCGACCTGCGCTGCGGCCAGTCGAAGGGCGTCTCGGAGTTGTCGCTGAAAGTGGGCAATCGCCCAAGTGAGACGAACCCCGAACCGGCCGTTGAAGAGATTCAGTTGAGGTAGTGTAAAGTTTTTGGTTTTAAAAGAGTTGCTGAATTACCGTTAAAACTCTAATAAGCCCCCGGTGGATTATTTTTCCAACCCACCTCTAGGTTAGGGGGTACTATTGGAAGGGGGGGGGGGCATATTCGCGGGGGTCTTCTTATAATTTACTAATTAGTAACTTTTGCTCTTGAATTTTGTTACGAACTAAACCACCATTCCTCTTGTTTCGGTGTAAAACTTGCTTGTTCTTTGCGCTTATGATGTTGCCTTCTATAATGTTGCGAAATTTGCTTTCCGTGCATACTTTAATAAGCCCTCCCCCTCGAATAAGCCCCCACCCTCCAATAGTACCCCTCCTAGAGGGAGGTGGAAAAATATGCCCCCCGAGGGCTTAATTGAAAAATCACGGTATTTTTTATTTTCCAGCGTCTGTTGCGGCGTTCCGGAAAAATTGTCTTTTGCACCCCACCCACCAGAATTACCGAAAGATTTGCCCCCTTGCCCCTTATTGAACGATTGGACTGTCAACTCGGTAGAATTTCATAAATTTTCCGTATTTTAACGATTCGCTTTATATATCTTGAAATCGAATTTGTAGTTCTCTCTCTACCACAAGTCGCCTCAAAAGTTGCGGGTTTTCGGCTGGGGCTATTGCGGCAATAATGAGGCTAGTGCGGATAAAATGCGCAAATTCGACGACGTTTCGTCCCTGGTTCTCGAGTGGAAATCCAATAGGAGGGAATTACTCACTCTGCCCAACAAGAGAAAGCGAGCGGAACAAGGTGACAAGTAGAGATGTAAAAAAAATTTTCAAAACCAAAATTTTCAAAAAGAGTTTAAAAGAAATTTTTTAAAGTGGATTTTGCTACCAACTCCAGAGCAAACGTTTTTCAATTGAAAAAGGTCGGCTGGCTTGTTTTAATCAACAAGCTCCGGTATTAAAAAGTGGAGTTTGTATTCTGACTGACATAGCAAAGAGTTGCGTTCTTTCTGCAGAGAGTGCGAGAGTTCATCGCCCGCATGCTCCGCTTCATGAGCCCCCGCTTCGCAAGAGGGTATTGCATAGCAATATTGATTTCGCCCGCGATTTGGCTTTTAGAGCAAGAACATCCCTCTTTCAAGCAACGTTTTTAAAAAAGTGACAAAAACTTGTACAAATTTTGGCAAACAATTGACAGAGCACAAAACAGCGCACTACGAGCAATCAAACCGTGTCGCACTTCTGCATGTAGCAAACAGCGATCTTAGTGTTAAAATATCGAGAATGGCGTTTTCTGTGGTGCGTGCTCGCGTTATTGAAAAATTTATTGCTGCCGCGTGAAAGAGCACGCCGAGAGCTTTCACCTGACGTGTCGATTGCCACTCTACGACGTAAGACGAGCGATTTAGAGCCGTTTTGTGCTTGTGCACATTCGAGTTACTGTAACTCGCGAAATTCAAACTTTAGAGTTTCGACCAATGGGAGAGCAAATGATCAGTGAGTCGGGAGCTATCCAAAAAGGTCGAGATCGTCTCTCTACGACGCAAGTTGAGCGCGTTAGAGCGATTTCAGCGTCAAAATGCCGAGAATAGCGTTTTTCGAGGTGCGTGTTTGCGTAATTGAAGAAAAATTTGCAGTCGCACGAAACAACACGTCGAGAGCTTTCACCTGACGTGTCGATTGCCACTCTACGACGTAAGACGAGCGAGTTAGAGCCGTTTTGTGCTTTTGCACCTTCGAGTTACTGTAAGTCGCAAAATTCAAACTTTTGAGTTGCGACCAATGGGAGAACAAATTATCAGTGAGTCGGGAACTATCCAAAAAGCTCGAGATCGTCTCTCTACGACGCAAGTTGAGCCGTTAGAGCGATTTCAGCGTCAAAATGCCGAGAATGGCGTTTTGCGCGGTGCGTGTTTGCGTAATTGAAAAAACTTTTGCTGACGCATAAAAGAGCACGTCGAGAGCTTTCACCTGACGTGTCGATTGCCGCTCTACGACGTAACACGAGCGAGTTAAAGCCATTTTGCGTTTTTACCTTCGGCTTACTGTAGCGCGCGCAATTCAACTTTTGAATCTCGACTTCTCTTAGCGGAATGATCAGTGAGTCGAGACCTATCCGTAGAGCCCAAGATCGTCTCTCTACGTCTTTCCAACGCCGAGATCCGAGAGCGTTACGCACGTACGTACGCACGTACGTACCCCCTAGAGGACCGTAGCGGGACTCTTGATACATCAGCAGAGAAATTTACCATGTTGATACACCGCAGACTGTTTTGATAACTCGCAGCTCTGGCTTGATACGTCAGCAGGTTCCAGCCCTTTGATGTATTAAATGTGCTCGTAGTTTGATACCCCACTCATCCACCCCACTCTGTAGGTGGCTTCGGCTGCTATAAAGGTGCGAGTGCTACTGTGCGCAGTCTCCTTCTAGACTGTCTCTTTGCATTCACTAGCAGAAGAGAGTGGTTTTCCAGCAGGGATACAGAGTGGATGTTACCTATGGTATACATTACCACCATTCTGAAGTCGTCAAGATCGCGGCGCAACCAACAGAATCTATCCCATTGGTCTGCACAATTGTGCTAGTAAGAGGTGTCTAAGGAGAGTTCTAATCCAAACATCAATAACACTATGGAACTATTCCCTCTGAGTTATGCTATAAATTCATGTTCTTGCTTGAATGCGCGCTAGTGAACACAGTCATAATCTACTGACAACACCACCCACAGTTCTGCAATGCCGACGCCAAATCCCTCATCTGCAATCAGCTGCTCAAAATGGTCGAGGCATCAATTTCACCTGGTGGCTCATCAAATGCATCTTCTAATTCACCTGCAAATACCAAATTCGCAAATTCAAAAGCTGCGAAGTGAAACAGTCTGCATTTCCAACTGCCCCCTTCTGCACCTTTCCCCACCACTATACATGATCTAGAGTCTGTTCTCCGCAACTACCACTTGGGACACTTCGACCGCTACATCAGTGTCTGCAAATGGCAGAGTTGTACCCTTCACTCATCTGGGAGACAGTTTACCATGTGCTACTGCAGAGTTTGTGGAGCGTTTCTTCACTCTAAATCCTGTTTTGAAATATTTCACCGATTGCCCCATGTGTCTGAGTTCTTCTGCCTGAATTTGCGATGAAGATAAGACTTGTATTTGTTCGATTCGCTGTGTAGTGTGTCTTTCGGGATTGATTTGGCGCAGGTGCTCTGTGTTGTTTAAGCAAAAAAACACAGACTTTTTATCATCCACACAACAAAGTACGATCAAATTGATCATCCACGTGGCGATGTACCAAGTTCATCGTCATCAACCAGCTCACATATCAAAACAGTCTCTCACTTGATATCTTGCTTGCGTGAGGCACCAAGATCTTCTGTGAGAGCCAAAGTGTAGCATCTATGTGTACTACGGTCCTCTAGGGGGTACGCACGCACGCACGCCGAGCTCTCGTAGGGTGTCGCCCGCCTGAGGGCGGGCGAAACAAGCCGTGTGTGTAACAAGCTGTTTTAAAAAAGTTGAGTTGTTTTATTAATACAGAGTGGTTTGTGAGTATTTTAAAGTGGAAGAGTAAAAGAGTGGATACTTTTGTAAAGTATTTCGAAGCCTTTCCGATATGACGCGCGCCCGCCCGGAGTCCACTATTCATGCGCTACTTCTGACACGCTGCTTTCTGAGCGGTTCTTGCAGAGCAACATTGGGATCGCCCGGGATTAATTTTTTGAGCAAGACACACGCATTTCTGAGCAGTTGTTGCAAGGCAACATTGGGATCGCCCGGGATTAATTTTTTTAGCAGACAAAGTTGTTTGTAAGACAAGGGTTTAAAAAAACAAAAGTATTTCTTTAGGAATGACCGTTCAACAACTGCCTCAACGTAAGCTTTCAAACGGTCGAACGAATGCCGCTCTACAACGTAAGACGAGCGAGTTAGAGAAGTTTTGCGTTTTGAACTTTTGGGTTACTGTAGCTCGCGATATTCAAACTTTTGAGTTTCGACCAATAGAAGAACAACTGATCAGTGAGTCAAGAGCTATCCAGCAACTCAAGATTGTCTCTATACGACGCACGCTGAGCGAGTTAGAGCGATTTCTACGCTAAAAGCGCGAGAATGTCGCTTTTCGTGGTGCGTGTTTGCGTAATTAACAAAATTTTCACGCCAAGTGAAAGAGCACGTCGAGACCTTTTAGTTGACCTATAGCACGCCGCTCTACGACGTAAGACGAGCGTGTTAGAGCCGTTTTGCGTTTTGGACCTTCATGTTACTGTAGCGCGCGCAATTCAAACTTTTGAATTTCGACTTCTCTTAACGAAATTATCAGTGCGCCGAAACCTATTCAAAGAACTCAAGATCGTCTCTCTATGACGGAGACACGAACTGAACCAAGTAGGGTCACATAGAC